>VSTD030001933.1:0-12394 GCA_008808055.3 Sporobolus alterniflorus | reverse complement strand
AAGAGTACATTCCGAAGATGATTAACATGCCCAACAAGTTGAAGGACCTCGAATGTCCTCTTCTTGACCTTTATGTGATTCACTACGCTATGATGTCACTCCCACCTGTCATTGGGAATTTTAAGATTAATTATAACTCAAGTGATAAGAAGTGAACTATGGATGGACTCATTGCAAAATTAAGCCAAGAAGAGGAAAGGTTGAGGACCCAGAATGAGAAAATATTGTAAATTTTGTCAAATGCTCTAGTTATAGTCATGGGAAGTCTGGTGGTAAGTTTTCTCGCCAGAAATAGAAGAGGAAAATCCTTATGAACCCCCAAAGGAAGCTTCTAAGGAAGATGCTGCTGATGAAAACAAAGGTCCCTAAGTGCCTCCATTGTAAGAAACATGGGCACATAATGAGGGAATGTGATGATTTCAAGGCATGGCTAACCAAGAAGGGTAATGACTTTATTTCCTTTATTGATGAGTCATTCTTTACTAATTTTTTCTCTAATACATGGTGGATTGACTCTGGTGCCACCTTGCACGTAACTAATTCATCTCAGGGATTCCTTGGTGCATCGACCACGGGAAGGGAGAGAAGCCTCCAAGTGGCTAATGGGTGCGAGGTGCAGGTTGAAGTCGTCGGTACACTCCCCTTACTTCATGACGGCTTTACCTTGACTTTGAATAATATTCTTTATGTACCGTCATTAAAAAGGAACCTTATTTATGTTGCTTCATTAGAGGATGATGATTATGAATGTTCATTTGGGAACAATAAATGCACTATTAAATTTAATGATGTTATTGTTGGTCTTGCCCTGAGGCGAGGCATGCTTTATATGTTATCCCTTAATGATTTCCCGGTGATGAATGTGTGCAATGTCACTAGTAAGCGAAGAAGAATTTCAACTAGCGATAATGAGACCTCTTTGAAATTATGCACTATCGTTTAGGCCATAATTGGTGAGGGAGAATGGAGCGTCTCATTAAGGAAGAGATACTCGTGCCACTAGATTTTTCTGACTTATGCCACTACATTGAATGCATAAAAGGAAAATATGTTAAGCATATTAAAAAGATGGGAGTGACATGTAGTTCAGGTGTCTTAGAGATTATTCACACCAACATATGTGGTCCCTTTAATGTAAGGTCTGTTGACAGATTTAATTCATTTATTACCTTCATAGACGATTTCTCCCGCTATGACTATATTTATCCCATATGTGAGCGATCCAAAGAGCTTAATAAGTTTAAGATATTTAAGGATGAAGTGGGAAATCAACATAATACTAAGATTAAAATAGTACGCTCAGATCAAGGAGGAGAATATTATGGGAGACATACTTCTTATGGGCAAATTCCTGGACCATTTGCCAATTTTTTAGGAGAAAATGACATAGTTGCTCAATATTCGTTGTCTTATGAACCGCAGCAAAATGGCATGGCTAAAAGGTGGAATCACACATTAATGGACATGGTACGTAGTATGCTTAGTAATTCTATGCTACCCTTGAGCTTGTGGATGGAAGCACTAAAGACTGCTGCACACATAATTAATCGCGTGTCGATTAAATTAGTCCTTAAGACCCATTATCAATTATAGATTGGTAGAAAGACTAGCATAAATTATTTGCATATATGGGGCTACTGAACCAAAGCGAAAATATTTAATCCGCAACTTAGTAAATTAGATCCCAAAACTATAAGCTATCATTTTATTGTATATCCCGATAAGTCTAAGGGGTACCAATTTTATTGTTCAGAATGTACCACTAAGTTTATCGACACAAGGCACGCCGTGTTCTTGGAATGTGATATGAGCTCAAGTTCGAGGGATATTGATCTTGAGAAAATTCAGACTTATAATTCCGTGATGATGACCCATGATTTTATTCCTATGACAACAGATGCACCTCATGTAGAGATTGCACATTTGGCTGAAAGTAATAATCCTTTTGCCGAAAATTTAGGAGCAAAACCTGCAATTTATGAAAATTTGGGAGGACCTTTAGAAAATGAGCAAGTGAGTTTAGAGGAAAATGAGCACCGACCGCTAATGATCATGAGGAGGAGCTTCAACAAGAAAATGATAATGAATCCCAACCCATGAGAAAATCACAGCGTGAAAGAAGATGTTCCATTCCTAATGACTATGTTGTATACATGAGTGAAGACGTAATCGATATAGCAAAAATGGATGATCCGACCTCATATAAAGAAATGATGAAAAGTAAAAAAATCGCTAAAATGACGTGAGACTATGGAGTAGGAGCTTAAGTCTATAAGCTCTAATGGCGTCTGAGATTTATTAGAAATCCCCAATGGAGCAAAAAGAATAGGCTATAAATGGGTCTACAAAATAAAATATGACTCCAAAGGAAAAATCAAAAGATTTAAGGTGATGCTTGTAGCTAAAGGTGTTACTCAAAGAGATGGGATTGATTATAAACCTTCTCGCTTGTCTCTAAAAAGGATTCATTTAGAATTGTGATGAGACTTGTAGCTCAGTATGATTTAGAGTTGCATTAAATGGATATTAAAACTATGTTCCTTAACGGTGACTTGCAAGAAAGTGTGTATATGGCTCAACCGGAAGGTTTTACCATTGAATGCAAGAAACATATGAGATGTAGACTAAATAAATTTATTTATGAATTAAAGCAAGCATTGAGATAATGGTACCCTTAGTTTGATGGAGTCATTAAGAAATTTGGCTTTGTCAAAAAATTCAGTGGACAATTGTATATATATATTAAAATCAAGGGGAGTATATTTATCATTCTCGTACTATATGTGGATGACATCCTATTGGCAAGCAGCGATAAGAATTTATTGTATGAGACAAGGAATTTCTCTAATCTAATTTTGACATGAAGGGATTATGTGATGCCTCTTATGTATTGGACATAGAAATTCAATGAGACAGAACAAAAGGAGTGCTTGACCTATCTCAAAAAGCATATATTGAGAAAGTGCTAAAAATATGTAATATGCATGACTGTTCTGGTATGTCTGTCCCATTTGTAAAGGACGATAAGCTTGGATCATTCCAAAGTCCAAGGAATCAATTAGAGATTGATTAAATGAAGTCGATTTCTTATGCTTCAGCTGTCGGGAGCATTATGTATGCCTAAGTTTGTACACGCTCTGATTTAACATTTGTCACCGGGTTGCATGGCAAATTTCAATCTAATCCAAGAATTAAGCACTGAAAAGTCACTGAGAAAGCCTTGCACTATTTGCATGGTACTAAGCATTACATGCTAATATATTAGAAAATTGATAACCTTGAAGTAATTGGTTATTCAGATGCTTACTTTGCGGGATGTGTGTATTCTCAGAAGTCGACATCAGGTTATGTTTTCACACTCACAAATAGAGTCATGTCATAGAAAAGCTCCAAGCAAAGAATCACTACATCCTCAACGATGTATGCTGAATTTGTAACATGTTAGAAGGCTTTGTGGCATGCCACGTGGCTTAAATTTTTTATACCCGACTTAAGAGTGATAGACAGGAGAAGTAAACCACTAACAATATACTGCGATAATAAGGCTGCACTTTTCATCTCACATAATAATAGGTCAAGTGGAGTTGTCAAGCACATTGACCTTACATATCTTGTTGTGAGAGAAAGGGTCTAGGATGATACTATTAATTTAGAGCATATTGATACCAAAGAAATGCTCATGGATCCACTAACGAAAGGCCTACTATCCTATATTTTTTAGGAACATGCATGTTGCCGGCATGGAATTAATGGAAAGACTTTGATTCGACGGGACAAAGAAAGCAACCAACTCCCATTACGAATAATAATTGCTATCCAAATGAAGTGGATTGTCGTACAGTGGGTGCGTGAGTGGGAATAGATTTTTCATTACCGTTATTCACTCATCATCTCTTGCTTCAATCATACTAAGTGCGGATTTATGGTAGCCTAATGATCAAAGGAGAAAATATTGACGGTAAACTTTTAGGTAACCCGAAAACCTAAAAAAATAAAGGAGAATGTAGTAAATCTCATAAAAATGGATAAAACATTTTAAATCAAAAAATGAAGAAATTTCAGAAAAATGCAATGGGGAGCAACTACAGATCTGCCATTCACGCGCCTTGATCGGAGGCACAATCCATTCCTTAGTTGCGGTCACAGATCTGAGCAGCGCTATATAAAAAGGGGTGCTCGGCCTCACGTACGGGACCAACGTTCCTTCGTGAGCATCTTAACCCCCACATTTCCCTCACCCGATCGAGAATTAGTGCCTGCATGAGTCTGAAGGTCGTGGTGTGTGACCACACCAATAGCGGTGTACCCTAAGGTCGTTCCCGGACAGTGCCAGTGGTGCCGAGAAGGGTTGAGATCCTTCACACGCACGACTACACCAACCCCACCTGTTGCACAGATGGTAGACGACTTGGCTTTGGGACACGGTAAGATTAATGTGTTCAAGTTCTGGGCTACATCCCTTCCGAGATTTAGTTCTAATAACTCCCTCTGTTGGAGTTGCTCTAATTTCATTTTGTCACATGCTTAGTACTCAGGCGACTGACTTGGCTTTGGGACACGGTAAGATTAATGTGTTCAAGTTCTAGGCTACATCCCTTCTGAGATTTAGTTCTAATAACTCCCTCTGTTGGAGTTGCTCTAAATTCATTTTGCCACATGCTTAGTACTCAGAACAGGTTTAGCGGCCCTCGGAATGCGCCAGACGTCACAGTCACTCGCAACAACCGTTAGACTTAGGGTTGCAGCGCAAATGCCAACAAAGTAAGAGGCAAATTGCAGAAAACACTAGGTTTTGAGATTATATTCTCATTTTACACCGGGTTTTAGACTTCTTTGCAAGAAACATCAGGTTCTACTTCTAATTTTCTCACCTTGCAACACCTTTTACATTTTGTGGCGTAAGGCCCACCACTCTGGGCTCGTATATGATCATCTAATTAACAAATCTATGCTAAAACAGAGCCATGGATAAAATATCTTCTAATATAAACAATTCATAAGTAAAATTTTCACTTTTGAAAACAATATAATTTCATAGTTAAAATGAAACGAGCTACTAGAAAACAAAAGCAAATGGTGAAATTATTATGCATAGATTTATACTTGCTACGGACGGCAGATAGTTAAAAATTGTTTAGGTTTTTTGCATGAGAGAGGATTAAGATACCTTAACCATGTCTAGTTGGATTTATCCTTGCCTACATGGCAATTCGTAAAAAAAACTTATTACATGGTGTTGGGATTAATAGTTGAAGCTATGAATCTCGAACAGGAAATGAGGAAACGAGGAGTAATGAAACAACAGAGACACACATTTCAGATGGTATGGAAAACAAAACTCACTTCATTCACCCTGAGCATTGAGCCTGTGGGGGTCTATTTATATTGGAGATCAATAGTCCTATTATATTGTCTTAACTATCCTTAACCAACCTCCTCATTTGTTGAGCACATAGCCTTGAGGATAAAATAGGCTATTGCTGTTCACAACCACCTCCGGGACACGCCAATGGGTAGCTGCCATGTGTAACCACCCTTCCATGCCTTCGTGTGCCCCAGTGTTGTGACACCTTCGCTCCTTCAGGGCTTCGCTCGTCCTTCGTCACCCCTTGAGTCGAGACTCTATTTCTTTGCAAAATGTGGCCAGTATGTGATGGTTGTCATAACATAGAATAATGGGTGAAGATCCCACTGGGTCTTCACCTATTTGGATTGCTGCTTGGTTTAGCCTTCGTCTCAACGGTGATGAAGCTCGCAGGGTCCTGTGAATCATAAATGAAGCTCTCACTCAGCAAGGACTTGGCCGTCTTGGACTACTGTGTTGAGGCCTCCGACTCGGCCCCCAACACATGGCAGACCATCGATAATTGACTATTTTTTTCAAGAGAGATTAAGACACCCTAATCATCATGTCCAAAAGTTGTGAGGGATTGGCAAACTACTACCTCCCTTTCTTTTTACTTGTCGCTGGCTAGTTTAAAAATAAACTAATCGGCAACAAATAAAAAGAAATGGAGGAAGTACTAATATTACATTGACCCATCTCAACGTATTTGTGAGGGAAGGATAAAAGGTGGTGTAAAATGAGAAACATTGAGCTGAAACCTACTGTTTCATGCAAAGATGTTTAAAACCTAGTGTAAAGTGCGAATACGGTCTCAAAACCAAGTGTTTTGTGCAATTCACTCACCAAGTAAAGAACGACAAGCTGACGGCCCACGAAACTGAAACGAAGGGTTATAAACGAACAGCCTCTATCCGGCTCGGTCCATCGATGTTCTGCATCGCAAGCTTCCCGGATCGGTCCATCGATGTTATGCTAGCTTCCAATCTGGACGACAAACAGACCAAAGCCACCAGGCCCACCACGCATTGATCACGCCGCGCTGCCGACTTGCCGCCACTCGCTGCCTCGTGCCGTGTCGGACCAGCATCCTTCCTCCTCTACCACTGATGCGCGGGCGGATGCGGATATCCCGAGTCCCCAACACGGCAACGCTCACGGCGCATGTGGAGCTGCCACAAATGCTACTCATCTAATGTTCCGTGGCGACAATTTTCCCGGGCGATGGGATGGAGTCAAAGGAGAAGCAAAATCGTTGAGGGCCTGAGACGATAAAGAACGATTTTGGCCTCGAGTATGAGCAAGGCAGAGTGAAGATCGTTCTCCGCGCGCCTTCGCTTCGTCCCCGGGTGTGGCGTGTTTCCTTGGCTTACGGCAACCCCCACGCTCACTCATGGGACGGACCTCTCTCTTCGTGATCTAGAGTCAGATCATGCTCATCGAGATCTCAGCCACCCTGAGTAGTCGTCAAGAATCTGCAAGTTTTTTTTAATTCTGCCGAGGAATTCGAAAGCGCCAAGTATCCTGATGCCGATTTTTTTCACACCGGCACCACACCGCCAAGAGCCAGGCCCATACCGTTGAGCCAACCCCACTTCATGTTTTCATTTGCGAGTGTCATGTGAACCTTTTCAATTCAACGTTGCGAGCAAATCGGCAGAATCCGATTCCATGTTTCAGTCTGATGCAAACAAACGAGAACAGACTGACAGAGAGATGCTAGAGACGAAACTTTCCAACCAAACCGCCAGAACAAACCTCGCGTCTGCCGGGGGAGAAAAAAACGTGCCTCAGCTAGAGACGAAACCTCACAACCCAGCACATCTTCCCGTCCCATAAAAAGATTGCATATCATGGTCCTCGAACGCTTCCTTGGGCGGCAGCTCGAGGAGAGCCGCAACCACTCTTGCCCTCAGCGTCTCGTTCCGCTCACCTCCCCATCTTCTTACACTGAACACCACTCGATCTCCCTCTTCCCCGTTGGCGAGCTACCACTCGTCGTCGTTCTTCCTCTTCATCTGTGCCCGTTTTCGCCCGTCTCATTTGACCGTCTCGCCATCATCATTCCGAGTCGCTGTCCATGCTCTCCATCCCTTTCAGGCCTCTCCGCTTCTGCAATTCAGAAACAGCAATATTTCAGTTAGCGCATGCCGGGCTTATGCAGGGGCATCGGTTGGTAGATTTTGCAACTAACACGAGACACGACGCTCCGCTCAGGTCAGGTGCGTGTGCGCGACTCCACAGTATTCAAATACCAGACGCACGATCTAACCACGTCGTCGAAGTTTACACCTGTCAACACTTGCGATACACAAATCATACAACATGTTACAAGATTCCAACTGGCCCTTGTAACATTGACGAATACCCCCGTTGCCATTCCAACAGGAGTGTGGTGAGCAAAAAATCCCATCGTCAGAATGGGGGTGGGGGGCAAAGATGATTTGTTTCTTCCTTTTTCCTTTTTCGATGGTTATGATTCCAAGCTCTATCCGGGCCCCTATCATGTGGTTGTGGTCCTAACAAGCGACAGATACATGCCGCCTTCTGAACCCTTGCCCGGGCCTGCTTGTCGGTGACGCAAGCTCAAAATCCGCTAGTTAAGCTGACGAATGGGCCACATGCGAGAATATCACAGGAAATGGACTTCCTTTTTGGTGTTGTATGTGTGCAGTAGAAGTGTTCTTGCGTGTGATTTTGTTTTGCTTAGCCAAGTAATAGTGGGATCGTGGATTAAATGAAGCTAAGCCTGGAAGACTCATCAGGTTACGGGCAAAGTCACATATAGGGTGTTCTCCAATTCTCCTCCACGTCCGCAGCAATAAAGCCGGGGAAGAGGAAAAAAATTAAAATTAGTGTCGTCATGAATGAGGACACGAAGCATCACGAGTCACGGGCCCCTCGTGGGGGGAATGTGTCATGGGTCAGACCGAAAGAAAAGGGCGACTAATTCCACCCGCTTCCCGGCTTTATTTTGCATTTCGTTCGCACCCAGCTCCATGCCCTAATTCTACGCGAATTTTCATGTTTTTTCTTTCAGCCGCACGTAACAAAAGGTTGAAAATGGTTTTCCTAAGCTGTGCATGAACAGCAAAAGTCAAAGAGAGTATACTATACCTTCTTCACGCATTTCTTCTCCCGCACCTCATACCGGCCTTTGGTCACATCTGACAGCCACATCCCCGGGAAGACGAACTTCACACAAAAGCACAAGAGCATGCACGTAAGTTTTGTGATACATCAAGAGGAAACAGATGGCCACAAAACGGATCAGATCAAACTCAGGCGGTTGGTTGCGTACTTGGAGGCTCTTGTCCACGATCTTGGTCCGCTTCTTGGGCCGCTGGGGCAGCTTGGTGCCCTTCATAGCAAGGAAGTCCTCCTCCTTCTCCTTTCGCGACAGCGAGATGTAGATCCGCGGCAACTCGAACCGCTCCACGCCCAGCTTCTCACCGGCGACGGAGCCGTTTGCCGTCAACGGCGACTCGTGGTGGTGGTTCTTGAACTCCATGTGCAGCACGGCGTCCATGGCGGACTTGTGCGACTTGTCAGGCGACGATCGCTTCTGCCCACCGCTCGATCGCTCCTCGACGGACCTGATCGTACAGCCAATGAAAAAATTAATGATGATGAGGGTGCCGTGGTGGTGCTGGTGGCGGCGATGATGAGGCGGAAGGGGAAGACGGTGGTGGGATTAGTACTGCCAGCAGAGGGAGGAGGATCACATCCCCTACAAGACCAACACAACAAGATGGATGCAATTTGAGCTGAAAAGCAAAACCAAAGCTGGGCAGCTGCTAGTGCACATATTTATAACCAAATCTACCCTACCAGCTATATGTAGTACCTTTCCTTTCCCTCTTGATTTTCTGCGATTCATACCATCCTCACCATCACAACACCCCCCAAATCCACCAAACTAGAACTAGCACAAGGGATTTGTGAAGATATGGAAATATTGATAGGCCCGACAGCGCATCATGCAACAATGTGTGACAGATACGGCTACTGGCTTTCTTGCCGTATATCCAGATATATTAGTAAGGTAAGGCACCGCACCACTCAGATCCAACCACAAAACTCTCACCAAAAAATATGACAGCTTTCTAGAAAATTAAATACCACCAAAATTAGAGACGAATTGAAATGATCTACGTCAAATCGACCCCAACAATAATGAGGAAAAATATTCCAGTGCCCTAATTAAATTAAAAAAAAGATGCTAAGAGAACAAAAGAGGGGAACGAATCTTCCCACGAAAAGAGACCCGAACCCGAGGACCAAAAATACCAGCCAAATAAATAACACGGCACGAACCGGCCCAGTGCACAGAACACAGCCACGACTTCACGACTCCAAAGGCTAAACTGATCGTGGTAGTTTCCGCCGGGGGCAAAAGCGGAAACAGAAAAAGTCGCCTGTGGTAAACAAGAGAAGAGAAGGATGCGTACGTAAGTCACGAAGCGAGACGGAGGGACGGGAGGGCGTCGTTACCTGTGGTGGTGGTGGGGAGGGTGGCCACCGTGGCGGGCGTCTCCGGCGGCGGCGGTGGAGGAGCGCGGCGGGAACGAGGAGGCAGACCGCAGGTTGGGCCCGCGCGTAGCAGGCGGTGGCGGCGGCATGGGTTTCTCCGGCGTCGCCGAAGAGCGCCTCTGGATCTTGCCGCCGACGCCAGGCTGCCGGCGCTGCGCGGACGGTGCCGCAGCGGCCGAGTCGCGCCGGCAGCGAGACCGCTTGTTGTGCCCCCACTGCAGCAGCACGTCGCCGACGCCGCCGCCGGTCGAGCTCGGGGAGGAATTTTCGGACGAGTCAGACGGATGGTGGTGCGCGTGGTCGCGCGCTGGGCTCCGGCCGGCCGACCACAGAGGCGTCGGCTGCAGCGCGCGGGCGCGCAGCGGCTTCGACTCGAGAGGGGAGGCGGCGAGGCGGGAGCCGTCGGTTGCCACGGCCGGGGCGTTGTCGTCTTTGTATGACGTTCTGGATGCCGGCTTCCGAGGCACGGGTCCGCCGCCGCCGCCGAGAGGAAGACAGTCCGGGCTGAGCTTTTGGTACCTGCAGCAAAACGATGGACGGTCGCCGGATTAGCGATTTGATCGGGCAAGGAGTTCCCCTGAGAAATCTCAGAAATGCATGAAACAAATCGCTCGCTCGTTCGGAGCGGCCGGCGGAACAAGGAACAAGACAGATCGATCGCCTTGCAACTTCAACAACACGAAATGGAGAACAAAACAGCAGCAAAATCTTAACATGAACAGCTCGTTGAAACCGAACACAGCATAATCAGAACTCGGAGGATGGAACATGAAGAAAAAAATTCTACGGCGACGCGACGCACTACGAGAGGTCGTCTCCGCCAGAACTCCAGAAATGAATCGGAAGGTGCAAATCTGAAGGAGCAAGCAACAGACGGCTTTTTATCCAGTCTGAAACAGGCGGATGAAACCAAGCAAATTTTCAAGGAAAACGATGAGACTGCTCTGTGCAGCAACAATAGAAACGAGGAGATGAAGAACAACGAATCAGGAGAGCCAGAACACCCGGTGGAATTGGCGAAAACGGCGTGGAGATACAAGAGTGCAGATCAACCAGAACATGGAAACGACAGATCGAAGAAAACGTCAGGCAGATAACAAAACAAAGCACAGAGGCCAGAAAATTGACATGGCAGGCCGGCTACGGCCGGCGGCGAGCCAGCCAAATCCATCACAAAACCAACACAACAGCGAAGTCGAAACCAAACACGAACGCAAACGAGAAGAAAAAACAGGGATACTTCGATCTGTCGCGCTAACAGGAGCAGAAAAACCGATAAGCCGGAGCCGGAGGGAAGCAGAGGCGAGAGCCGGAGATCTGCTTGCTACCTCATCATGTCCAATGCCAGGGGGGCTCTGAGTCTCAGGAGGCTCGGCGATGCGACGTCTGTGCCAATCGCGTGGACCTGGACGGAGCCACGCATAAAAAATGGCCGCCGGCCGCCGCAGCCTTCTCGTCTTCCTTCTCCCGCCGCTCGCCAATCACTCTTCTTGCCAGGAAATTCTGACGGAAAATTGCCGCAGAGGAGAGGGGAGGGAGAAGAGAGGAGGGTAGAAATGGCGATTGGGAAGCCGAGCCGGGGTCCAAACAGAGGCTTTTATCTTTCACAGCCTCCTCGTTCTGCCCTCCGGTATGAATGGCCATTCACAGTTCTGCGACCGCTTCCCCTTTCCCAGAACTGCCCCCGCTCGGACCGTGGCGTTTTGGTGATTTCCGGGGCTGTTACGTTCGTGCGGCACGAAGATCCGAGCGGCGCCTCTCTCCTGCGCTGTAATGGAGATCGGTTTCCAAACGGAAGTCACAAAACACGCGCATCTAGTGCCCATTGACATATGGGCCGTAATGCCCATTGTGTCAGTGACCTTGTTGAATAAGATAATAATCTCCGTTGGTTTACACGGACGGCGTACGTAAAATCACGCGCCGTGTCGACGTGAATGTGCTCCCTGGTCCCTGCCACGCAGTAGCGCCTTGTACTCGCCCGCCACATGGGACGCGCGCGCTTCTCGCCGTGCCTCGCTGTCTAGTGGGGTCCAAAATGTTGCTAGCCCACCGGTCAGCGTGGTGCGTCCATGAAGCTCCAACAAGCCGGATGCCGATGGTTTCAAACGAACGGACGGGATCGTGTCTGTCGTAGCGTGTACGGTGGATGCGATCCGTCGCCTAAAACATCAAGTAACAACGGGCACGGGGTAGAAGAACGCAATTTCAAGCTGTGTGTAGTTATAGGTGTGAGAATTTGCTTCTGAGGGCGACTATTTTGGGTAACAAAATCTTGTTAGTTAAGGTTGCATAAATTGACTGATATCATTTTAGGTATGATGAATTGATGTTGACTACTGGACATTGTACTCCATCCATTCCTAAATATTTATCGTATTTTAATTTTTTAATCAACTTTGATCATTTATCTTATTAAAAAAATTAAAGTTATAAAAAATCAAATATATACTAAACTGTATTATGTAATAAATCATATTATATTTAATTTTTTTAATAAGATAAATGATCAAAATT
>VSTD030001932.1:0-12394 GCA_008808055.3 Sporobolus alterniflorus | reverse complement strand
CGATCTCTAATATGCGTTGATCTTTGATGGATAGAGTTAGTTGTACACTACAAAATAACTATATATTTACAACAACTTGATTATTTTTGACATTCTTTCAAAACAAGCTTCATGACCCTTTTGGTAGTATTTTTGAAATTATTTAAATTGCTCTTTGACCGTGTATCAAACTTTAGACATTTATGTTTTCGACACCAGATCATTCGGCCTATAAGCTTCTTGCTACAATGACTCGGACATCACCCTCCACCTTGTTCACAGGATCGGCCGCTGATGAACCACATGTGTGTCATGTGTCCATTGCTAACTCGATTAGCAGGAGAGAGTTGATTGATCAGGCTAGGCCCATGCGCATGTGCACGAGACAAGGCACCAACCTGCTGATTGATCCTAACTACTTGTACCAATCAGCCCCCAAAAGCATTCATTTCCAAGCCTTGATAACGTCCCGATTCAGGTGGTTTTAACCTTTAACACGCTGTTTCCAAACAGACGCTTGACATGCTTGGATGTGTGACCAGCAAATGTCCAGATATCGCAATGGATCTTATTGTTTGTTTGGACATGAGATCGATCTCTCGTCGGCCGGGAACCAAGGCATGCATGATCCTTCCCCTTTGTGTGTCGCACGCTGCTTGGATTATCCGGGTGTTCTTGCATGGATTCAACAGCGACGGCTTAACCGCAAACACTTCTGGGTTGTTCGGAAAATCTACCAGGCCGGATCGATCATCCAATTAAGTTGATAATTCCTCGCGGTGGAAGATGGTTACGATCGACTCTTGAGTTGACGCCTCTGCCTCAGCTGGTAGAAATACTACAGGTTGGTTACTGATGTCGTTTTCGTATGGTTACTGTTGCGCATATCCGAAGCAGCATGGGGGCAGGTAATGTCCACGCTTTTGTGATACAACAACAGTGACCGCACATTGCCGGACGAATAATTGTGTAACAGAGTTTGGTACATGGAGAGATTCTTGGGACAAGGCCGTATACTGAACAAAAAGGGTCTTGAGAATATGATACCTGAACTAGTAAGCAGGACAACGAGTCTGGCGAACCAACAAGAATCACTCTCTTCTTGCAGAAAAATGATGATGTATGCTGGAGTTTAACTTGTGCATTTGGTGGCAGGCTGGTAGCCACTGATTTAGATGGCTAAGTGAAACGAAAAGAAACGTTATCTGTAAATCGTTCCTATCATGTTGTTCACATTGTTTAGTACGTTGTGAATTGATCGATAGAGACCGAACACATCAGATTGACACTTTGACTACCTAGCTAGCCTGTGGATACCCGGAACGCGGTGGATGATGATGGTCCAAGCAGCAAGTCATGCTGACATTCAAATGCACCAACGTTTTCACACCTTGTTGGTTGAATGGGGTTTGAAGGTTGGACAAAATGCCAGCTGCAAACGCGTTGTACTGAGACCGAAATATGAATCGCCGACGACGTGTGACGAGCGACTTCATTCAGAACTCTGACTAATGCATGAGAGCTGCGAGTAAAACAACTGGTGGTGAGACATTCAGAGGCAAATAATGCGATAGCGACGCAACAAGGTGCACTTTATATATCTGGAATCGATCGTCTCACGCGACGGCCTCATGCGGCAAGCATTTCAACGCTGACGTGCGCGCGCGCGGTACGTGTACCGGTGCGCACACACGCTGCATGCAAACCGATCGAGCATCTGTAGATGGTGATATATATAATCTATGCGACTGTCAGAGAGTCGTGGGTTAGATGGATAGTTTTGGCAGCATCGGCACTGAACTGAAAGAAACGCAGCAAGAGACAGCCGAGGACAGGGAGCCGATCGTCCCGTGAGCTCAGAAAGTCTCGCTGACACTGACAGCGCACAGTGGCCGTAACTGATGCTCTAGTTTTTTTTATTGTTGGTATGGACCAGTGTATGGATTACAGTACAGTGCAGCAAGTGTGCTGCAACTGCCTCCCTCTGCCTCCCGGCGCCGCACAGATGGAGATCGGCAGGACCTCGTCACGGGGCAGGATGGCCGTTCAGTTTCACGTCCCTCTCAGGTAGCCGACCGACACCACGCCGCGTGCTATCCCGATTCGGCAACTTGGGGACCGGGGATCGATGGGCCGGCGTGTAGTATCTGGTGTTGATTGGAATTGTCAACGATCGGCCGTCACGGTCCCCGGCAGATTCTGGCATGGCGGATCGGTCACGGGTGAGAACGAAATGAAGAGTGCCGGCGCGCCCGCAGCTCCGGCCAGCAAGGGAGCAGGCGAGTGGCGCAGTATACGTAAAGCTTTGCAGGCCCTCTCTAGTTTTACCGAAACCGTCTGGTCGCACAGATGAAGCGGACGACCTTCACATATGGAAGATGACTAGTAAGCTGCTACCTCGTGGGCTTACCGGACCGGACGGACCAAACGATTCCAAATCTCCAATCCACGCGCCCGACGCCATGGATGACAAATACGAGACAAAACAACGGAAAATCAAGCCACGTCGGCAGGTTGTGTGGGCCTATCAGAGTCTGCGTAGGAATTTTGTACAACTTTTTACGTAGATGTAGCATTGCTCTAAATAGGTTAGAGCACTCCTATAAACTCCCCCTAAATCAGATTAATGAAGTTTAGTCTAAAAAATATCTTCAATAACTCTCCTAAATAACTCATAGATTTATTTCTTCACTAAACTAACCTCATTTGAACCTGGACACAACTCGACTGCCTCTAGCAGCAAACAGATGTGGAGTCACTGATTGTTCGCATGAAAACTTGATAGCTTGCATGAAACTTGGTAGACCCTTGTCTCGTAAGGTTAGCACAGATACTTTTCTCTTCAAAGAAACAAATGGTAGCTAAAACAACTGCGAACTAAAAAAACTAGTAAAACTAAGAATAAAGTAATGTGAGAAAAAGAAGTGTACTGATTGATTGTTTGCTTGCTGTCCCTTTGTGCATTCACCTTGGGTTTATATACATAACTCAACTCCTATATCTTTACAACTCTTCAAATCGACTTCTATCTCTTTACAACTCGACTTGTTGATTATAAAGACTCTATCTTGCTAACTTTATCTATTTGAACTCTAGCTTGATCTCTACTTGGACTCTAACTCGACTTAGTCTTCAATCTTGTACTCTATCTTGGCTCAATTTCTTCCTCAACTCAATCTTTAAACTAAACCGAATTCTTTGATCCTTTTCTTGGCTTAGACTCCTTGATTTAAACCAACTCGAACTCTTGATCTTTAGGCTACTCGGCCTTGATTTAAACCGAGTCCTTTATCTTAGAATTTTCCCTGGCTCGGACTCCTTTAGATCTCCTTCAACTCAGATTGACCCTTTTTATTTGACTCGGAGTCAACTTTATCTCCTTGTTGAATCGGTCTTGTATAAACTTGATGTTCCATGTACAAAAATGTCTCTTACCTGAAGCAAAGAAGTCTCATTGTCTTGTACGTTTTTGTCTTGCCCGACCTCCTTACCAGAGTTTTTACCTTGTCGGGTAACTCCCTACCCGATTTCTTACCTGGATGCTTACTTGGATTTTTACCTGAGATTGTGTCCGATTCCTTACCCTAGTCGCTACCCGGAACCTTACCCAAGTCGCTACCCGAGTCATAACCGAGTGTGTTGCTCGGAGCTTTTCTCGAGTCCTACCCGGACACGTACCCGATTGGGTTAACCTGGCCTTATCCGAGCGCTTACCCGGCTGGGTAAAATCTTACCCGATCACATACCCGGCCTTACCTGAGGCTTACTCGATCACATACCTAGCCTTACCTGAGGCTTACCCGATCGGGTAACTTTTTACCCGATGACGTACCCGACCTTTCCCGATTTTCTTACAAGGCCGGGTAACTTCTTGGTAGCTCTTCCCGAGACTTTGCCAATGCCAACCTTGTAAGCACATCTCCCTTTTATCGGTTAAAACCAAGTTTAAATCTTATCCAACCGACTTACACGGTTTACCAACTTTTTACCTGATTTGGTCTACCCAGCCGATAAAATACCCCGGAAAACCTGACTCGGGTTAGTCTTCGTCACCGTGTCACTTTTCGTGGTGTAACACATGCTCCCCTATTTCTTGTGTAACCTGCACATAAAAAGCAAGAAACATGCGATGAAAACCAAAAAATAATTTATATTAAATCATTCTTCCATCCTTAACCTGAATGATTTCTTTAGCCATTCATACCTTTTGCTCTACTAATCCTCAACACAATAATCTCTTTATCGGTCTTGCCACATGCTAGGATAGTAACATTTTAGGTACTTTCCGTTTACACCTTTTGGCAATGAATGTCCTTTAAGGTCCTCTATAAAGTAAGCATTACCCGGCACAACCCGGATAACTCTAAATGGCCATTCCCAACTAGGCGACCATTTACTAAATTTACCACTTCGAGTTCCTGACGGCAAAATCATTTTCCATACTAGATCTCCAACTTGAAATGATTTTTCCACGACACGTTTATTGTATGCCTTAGCTATCTTGATCTTCTCCTTTTCTATCTCTTCTAAAGCTTTAAATCAGCTTTCAGGGATGTCATCAGTCTTATCCATCATCAACTCATGATATTCCTTAGCTGATAAACTACCCTGTCCCGTTACTCTCAAACTTTGTAAGCCTATCTCCATGGGCAGCACTACCTCTTAACCATATACAAGCTCAAAAGGGGTTACTTGATGTTCTATGCGCCCACAATGCCTCTGATAATTTTTCATGTCACCTCCTCGGGTTGTCTTTGATCCTCTTCTTTATAATCTTGATCAACACCTTATTGATAGCCTCAGCTTAACCATTGACTTGTGCATAATATGGAGAAGAGTTCAACAACTTGATCTTCATGGACTCCACGAACTCCCTAAATTGGTGTGATATGAATGAAGGCCCTTGATCAGTTGTTAGAGTTTGAGAAACTCCAAACTGATAGATAATGTGTTCTTGTACAAAACTTATTACCTCCCGACGTGCCATGTTCCTCAATGGTACTGCCTTGGTCCACTTGACGAAATAATCTGTTGCAACCAAGATAAACCTATGTCCCTTAGATGATCCGGGATGTATCTCACCGATGAAGTCTAGTCCCCATCCTCTAAATGGTCATGGCTTAAGAATTGAGTTCATAACACTGACATGAGCTAATTGTATGTTCCCGAACCTTTGACACGCCTCGCACCCCCGTTGATACTTGATGCAATCATCCATCATAGTTGGCCAATAAAATCCTGCCCTCCGTAGTAATCAATTCATCTTATGGGCCAACTGATGTGCTTCACAAATTCCATCATGAACTTCCCATACTGCCACCTTAGCCCAAGCACTTTAGTAACATGCCGTCAATAGTTCTTCGATAAATATCATCATCTAACGACGTACTTCAAAGCTTACCACTTAATCTTCTTGTCCGTAATCTTTCCGGGGTCTCTAATGCACTCCAAAAGTGGCAACATCCAATCTGTTTGGATCGTGTCACCACCCTTAACCAAATCACCTTCCGTTATTGGCTTCATTTTTCCTTCATCTAGAGGTGATCCATCCTTCTCCACTTCATCCTTCTTCATAGCCGACTCATCCTTGAACCTTTTAACCGAAGTCAGCTTTGCTTCTTCCCATAACCCGATTTCACAACCCTGTTCCGGTTCTGTTTTCCCCAATTTTGGCTCTGCTTTACCCTAACCCGTCTCTATTTTACCCAATTTTGGCTCTGTTTTAATCCGGCCCTGTTTTTCCTGGTAACCGATTCATGTTATCCAGAATTGGGTTTTCTTCATCTTGTAGCCGATCTGAATTCTCTAGCACCGGCTTTCGTTTGCTTCTCAATGCATACATATGCTCAACCAAACTAACCGATGCAACCCAAAAAACTCCTTGGCTAACTACGTAACCCAAAGCTTGTTGAGCTAACCGATTTACCCGACTATTCTTCTTCCGAGGAATATGTTTGATACTAAACGTATCAAACAACTTAATAATATCTAAGCATCTATCCCGGTAAGAATTGAGCACCCCATCTAAGCATTGACTATCCCCACTAATCTGCTGCACGATTAAATTAGAGACTCCAAACACATCTATGTCCCTTGCCCCCAAGTCTGTCAAATATCCAAGCCCATGCAACAAAGACTCGTATTCGACCTGGTTATTAGTGCAAGCAAACTCTAATCTAATAGATAGATCTATGTACACGCCACTAGGAGAAATAATCACACACCCGGCTCCCTATCATTTACTACAAACCAAACCATCAAAATACAACCCCATGGCTTGAGTTGGACAAAATCAACCGAGTGATCCACATCTATGGCATGATCGACTATAAAGTCAGCAACTACTTGCCCCTTCATGGATCTTAATGGTTCATAGGCTAAATCATATTCAACTAGCGCATAAGCCCACTTACCTATCCTTCCACTCATGATTGGGTTTAACAACATATGTTTAATAACATCGTATTGACAAGCCACTATGAAAGAACTAGAAAGGATATAATGCCTAAACTTGGAGCACACATAATATAAAGATAAGCAAAGTTTTTCCATGAAAACATACCGTGTTTCAGCATCAAGTAGATGTCGACTCACGTATGCTACCGAAACTCCTTGCCATCTTCATCTTGTAGTAGAACAGCTACAATAACCCGTTCTTGCGTGGCAATATACATCTTGAACGGGTTTCCGGTCTTCGGAGCTCGCAACACGGGTGGAGACACGAGGTATTCTTTGATCTTCTCGAAAGCTTCTCACTGTTCCGCCCCCCAAGTGAACTCCTCATGTTTGAGTCGAACCAATGACAACAAAGACTCCACTCGTCTTGCAAGATTAGATATAAAACGACGCAAGTAATTTATCTTACTGAGCAACTTTTAGACGTCTTTCTTACATACCAGTTCTCCAATCTTCATGATGGACTCAATTTTCTTGGGGTCGATTTGTTTGCCATGTCCATGTACTGTAAACCCAAAGAACCTTCCCGATATTACTCTGAAGGCGCACTTCAATGGGTTCATCCACAGTCCATACTTCTTCATCCTTTCCAATGACAATTTTAAGTTGGTCATGTGCTCCTCAAACCCAACCGACTTAACCACCACGTCATTGATGTAGACCTCCATCAAAACTCTGAGTAGATTGTGGACGATTAAGTTCATAGCTCTTTGATACATTGCACCAACATTCTTCAAGCCAAAAATCATAATGACCCACTCGAATAAGCCGACGACCCCGGATAGTGGAACACGGTCTTTCTCAGATCTTCTTTCACCATGAGGATCTGATTCTAGCCCGCATTGTTGTCCAAGAAGCTAATCACTCTGTTACCCGATGTGCTATCAACTAACAAATTGGCAACGGGCATCGGGTATTCGTCCTTTGGAGTGGCTCGGTTGAGGTTTCTAAAGTCCATGCATATCCATATCTTCCCCGTGTTCTTCTTCTCTACCGGGACGATGTTAGAAACCCAGTCTGCATAGCGACATGGTTGTATGAACCCGGCTTGCAGTAACCGATCCACCTCCTCCTTCACCCTTACGACAATCTCTGGCTTGAAGTTCCAGGCTCCCTGTTTATACGGTCTAAAATTGGTTTTAATCGGTAGCTGATGTTCGATGAGCTCCCTGCTTAACCCGGGCATCTCAGTGTAATCCTAAGCAAAACAGCACATGTACGCCTTCAACAACTCAATTATTTCCTATTTTTGGCTCGTGTTTAGACATGCACTTACATATGTAGGCTTTGGAATGACTCCATCACCTATATCTACTTTTTCTAAGTCATCCATAGAGGAAAAACCTCGGCCAAGCTTGCCTAACTCATCTAAGACTTTCACCACGCCCATGGCATCATACTTGGATGAATGATACTCCACTATCCACCTACTTAACCACTCAAGATCCCTAGTAGTCATCACCATCTATACAAGATCATGAGCTAGCCGGGTCACACCGATTGCCGGCTTTGCACTTATCGGAACAAACCCGTCTATGCTGACGCTAATGTAGTCGTAGCCCATCAAGTCCCTGTTGGTTAAGCACTTCATCTTTCCACCTTGAATGTTGACTTGGGACTTAGTCACGGTGATGCACACATCCTCGTCGGCTTGAACCACCACCACCTCATCACCGATCCATTGGATGACACATTGATGAAGAGTAGATGGGACACACTCGTTGGCATGTATCCAATCTTGACCAAGTAGCATGTTGTAGCGTCCCTTGATGTCCACCACGAAGATGGTCGTAGGCATGATTTTGCTGCCAACCGTTAGTTCATTGCTGATTATTCCCTTGGCTTCCGTAGGATCACCTGCAAAACCACTAAGGCTAAAATTTGTACGTTTAAGATCACCTTCAATGTGATTGAGTTTCTTGAACAGCGACAATGGCAAGATGTTGATTCTTGCCCCTCCATCCACGAGCATGTGTCCAACTGGCATTCCGTCTAGATGTCCCCGGATGAATAGGGGTTTCGTGTGTGCACCCGAGTTTTCCAGCTTCATGAACACGGCATGTTCAGCACCCAACGCCAACTCCGTGATGTCTTCCATTAGCGCATGGAACTCTGCTAGGATTGTAAAGACCATGTTGACGTCCATCTAGGTCGGTTCCTCCTCCCGTCGATCTTCTTTCCCATCCGAGTTGTAGTTACCCGACTCCGGGTTGCCGCTACCTGATCTAGGGTTGGAATCACCCTTGGCCGAAGTGACCTCAACCTCCTCCTCACCACTGCTACTATTCTTCTCCCTGGCCAACCATTTTTCCTGCCACGTCTGCTTCGGCTTGGTCCTGGGCCGTAAAAGATTAACCAATATTGCCGCTCTTCCTCGTTTTTTCTCGGCCAACTCTCTTTGACACATCTTTTGCTATCTGCATTTTTCTGTATTTGGTAATACCCCTTGGGCACCACTGTGGAGCCGGCCTTTTGCTTGGAGCAGCACCTTTAACTTCTTCTGGTTTCCTGCCTCCCCCCCCCCCCAAGTCTTGCATAACCCGATTTTCTGTGTTAGCCAAATTTTCTGTAACCCGGCTTTCCGTGTTAGCCAAATTCTGTATGACCCAACTTTCTGTGTTAGCCAAATTTTCTGTAACTTGGCTTTCCATGTTAGCCGAATTCTATGTAACCCAGCTTTCCAAGTTAGCTGAATTTTCCATAACCCGGCTTTTCGTGTTAGCCGAATTCTCCATAACCCAGCTAACCCACTGGAACCTCTTGTTTTCTGCTTCGTGTTGCCAACCCAGCTAACCTGGTTAACCCGGTTAACCGGATCTGCTCGCTGAATTGTGCTACTATTTTGGCTAACCCGATTTGCTCATTGATTTGTGCTGCTGTCTTGGCCAACCTGGCTGGGGTTACCCAAATTTTCTCCCTTGTCCATGACCTTTACAGCAGCACCTGTCAACCTCGAGTAACCCGGCCCGACCACCTCGCGACCCTTGGACAGCACCACACGCGCTCTCTTTGGGTCCTTCTCGTCTTCCGGTTTCGTAACCGTCATTTTGCCCTTTTCTTTGTGAACCGACTCACTAATGCATCGTCCATTGATATGAATCTCGGATGACACTATGCATGGCCACAAACCCACCATCATGACGTGCTCCTCAGTCTATTCTGGCCTTTGTGATGATTCTTTTGTGTCACGTAGCACATCGGAACGGTTAACACGGCGATCCTGGTTACCTGAACCTGACCGATCAGTAAACCGAGGATTTTGCCTTATCCCGAGTTCCCAGTCTGTAAAGTGCCGCACTGTCCTTCTCCGGGGCTCCCCACCACGCCTTGTCTCCTGCAGATCAGATCTGTTTGGGGCCTTGAAGAATCTGTCCTGTTTGATCCCTCGGGTGACCTGGTACCTCCGGTCTTCCTCCAACAGCCGCTGATATTTTTCAATCAGCATAGCCGAGGTGTGTTTTACCCTCTTAGTTGGCTTCCTCTGCACATTCTCTTTCCACATGCCAATCTCCAAGTTGTGGGGCTTGATCATCCGATTGCGAAGATTGTCGAAAATGACCACGTTCTTACCCTTGGTCATCTCAGCTTGATCCGCGTGCACCAGAATTTTCATGTGTTCGAGCTCGACCATACCGATGGGGAACGGGTCTGTGTCGAGCTTCATCTTGCCTCCGTCACCTAGGGTCAATCGGCCATCATTTATCACTAATTGTACCTGTCACCAAAAATAATTACATTCATTAGTGGTATGAGTATATGTGTCGTGCCACTTACAATATATTTTCTTCACTAGTATATCGGCGCTAGGTATAACATGTCCTTCGGTGAGTCAGATAACTCCTCCCCGAAGTAGTAGATCAAAGAGACGATCCCACTTTGACACGTCAAAAGTCTATCTCTTCTCCTCCCTCTGTCCTCCATTGGGCTTCAAGAAAGAGCACGAGATGGGTTTATCCCTGGGTTTTTCAACCCACTCGGCTACGCAAATCTCGTTGCCCTCCTCATCATCGGCCTCCTCATCCATGAAGTTAATGTGGTGCTTTTCCTTGTCCTTGTTAGCGCTGTCCCTGAATCAGCTAGCCTTAGCATGATTCTCGTAGGGCAATGCATGCTGCAGGAGTTGGTTAGTGTCAAAAAACTCCTGCTCATGCAACTTATCCCTGAGATACGGTGTGAAACCTATAAAAGCTAGATAGGCCAAATCTTTTTCTGCAATGGTTATGTTATAACATCCGTTTCTAACCTCCCTAAACTGCCTCAAGTAATTGGAAATGGTTTCGGTATACTTCTGCCTCAAGGACGCAAGGTCAGATAATCTAAGTTCTACCTCCCCATTGTAGAAATAATTGTGGAATTTCTTCACCAAACTAACCCAAGAATCTATCAAGTTTAGAGGTAAGGAAGTGAACCAATTAAAGGCTGCCCCGATGAGAGATAACGGGAACATCCTAATCTTATGCACGTCGGTGATGCCCACATCGCTAACTTGTGCAAGAAACTACCCTATATGCTCATACGTGGTCTTAGCGTCATCACCTGTGAATTTGGCTAGATCCGGTACCCGAAAACCCCATGGATATGGAATCGTGTCAAAGTACACGGGGTATGGATTTTGGTATGTTCTATCCCAGCCCATAGGCATGAACCCAAACTCTCGTAAGGTCCTAGCGATCTGATCTCTAACCCCCTCATTGCCCCCTTCTACCTGCAGGTTAGGCGTCGCATGGGCTAGCATTCTCGACAAAAGTATATCGGGAATAGGTCCGTGTGGAACACCCGTACCCATGGGAGGTATGTTGGGAATGTAAGCCATGGTTTGGTTGTAGGGCTGCTAAAAGTTAGGGCTTACACCCGGGTTCAGTTGTGTGTTGTGTGCAGGAAAACCCATGTTAACCGAAGTGGATGCACCCCCTGGGTAAGGTATGCTAGCAGTAGGAAAAAACCCCTGGATTACCCATGGATGTGCTCCCTAGATATGGTGAACTAGCATCAACATAAATCACGTTACCTGAAGTGCTACCCAGGTGTGTTGTGCTTGTATTTCCTAAAACCCCCATCTTACCTGGTGCAACCGTGTAGGGTGTGATATGCACAAGATCCGGTTGTTTACCCTGTGCCTCACCCTGTACTTGCTGCGCAACCGATCTAATTTGCTTATGCAAAGTGTTTTGTAGATAGGTTTTAAAACTCTCTAACGTGCTATGCACATCATCGGTAATAACACACGTGAAGTTAGAAAGATCATTACCGTACTTACTAGCTACTGCAACATCCATGAAGTTAACTAACTCTTCGGGAGTCATGTTAGGAGTTACCGTGGATGTCGTAGCTGTAGTTGCGTACTCGTGACGGTTGGGGCGGTCTTCTTGATCACCCCGGTGCGTGTTTTCTAGAAACACGTGAACTTCCTACTGCTTGTGGCAGCCATCTCCTCCTGGAGCACCTTCTCGAGTGCCGCCCTCTTTGCCTCGGGTAGATCCTCCATCACCATGCTGATCGTGTTGTGCTGCCTGATCTCCGTACGGGCAGAACCAACCTTTGAGGTTGTCATGGCTTCATTAATCAGTGTAGATCACTGATTATCCGTGAAACTTAGGGCAACGATCAACATGTGAACGTCATCCCCAGCGGAGTCACCAAAATATGTTCGCATGAAAACTTAATGGCATGCGTGGAACAAAGTAAGGCCTTGTCTTGTCAGGCTAAACCAATTGCTTTTCTCTTCAACGCAATAAAGACGAGCGAAACAACTAAGTAAAACTAAGAAAACTAGTAAATAAGAAAAAAGAGAAGTGTTTGATTGATTGCTTGCTTGCTCCGCTTTGGCGCATTCACCTTGGGTTTATATACACAGCTCGACTCCTATCTCTTTAAAACTCTTGAAACCGACTTCTATCTCTTTACAACTCGACTTCTTGATTACAAAGACTCTATCTTGCTAACTTTATCTACTTGAACT
>VSTD030001931.1:0-12395 GCA_008808055.3 Sporobolus alterniflorus | reverse complement strand
TCAGGGGCTTTTTTTGCCCCCCCCCCCCCCCCCGCTCTGCACTATCCTCGGGCAAGTTGGCATCTTGCAGCTCACCGCGACTGCCCCTAAGACCCTGCGCAAGATCGTGAGCACAATGAAAAGACATAATCGTGACAACCGCTGAAATGGGGCTTAGTGTACTAACCCTGGTGTTGGCGGCCCCTCTCCGTAATGAGATGGGGCCGACTCTGAGGTTCGGGTCGACCCCGAGGTCTAGGACCTTATGGATCTGGGCGCCGACTTTCGATGCACTCAACTCCTCAGAGGAGGGGCGGTCGGGGCAGCTAGGCCTTGGATGCATCCCCATCTTAGTCCTCCACGCCGAAGAGGTTGAATCCAGGGACTAAAGAAGGTCTGTAGAAGGTGCACCATAGTCAGCCCCTCCTACCGCAACTGCTGAAGGGTCTTGCATAAGGACTGCAACTTGTTGAGGTCCTTCTCAACCAAGTCATCTCCCAAGGAGGGCATGGGAGCGGGGCGGCTACTGGTGAATGTGGGGAGCGGAGCGGAAGCATCATTCCTCAAGTAAATCCATTTCTTCCGCCATCCTTTCATCGACCTAGGTTGAGGTAGGGATCTACCCCACGCCCCCAACTTGACACGAATAATGGCGCCCTCGGAGATCGTCAGCTCTGCTTCCAGATCCTGTGGACGTCGGACACAGAAAAAGTAATTCCACAAATCAAACTCAAGGTCAAACCCCAAGTGAGCCTCACACAGAGTCACGAAGGCCGCTATATGTAGGACCCCCAAGGGAGTCAGATGGTGTAGCTCGAGGTTGTAATGCCGTAGCAAAAAGAGGAGGAACCAGTGCGAAGGACACCACATAACCCTCCACATGCACAGGGAACGCAGGGTCCTCTGGCACACGGCAAGCTGCGAGCTCCACCACCATCATAAACCCCTGCTTCACAAGATTTTGCAAATGGCCCTACAAAGCAATGGAAGGAGTCCAATCCTGCTCCACCATTACTTGAGGATGAAGGGGGAGCCGCACGCTTTGATAACCTGGTATTTCTGCTATTTCCTTTTTTTCTCTATCTATCTCTTTCTCCTCTTTCTGTCCCTCTTTGTTTCTCAGGAGTAGGGAAGGAGGTAAGGAGGGAACGGTGAATAGTGGGAAAGGATGTGGCGGTGCGCAAGGGCGACTGCCAGCTTTGATGACCCCATGATATCATCACCAGGGAGAAAATGCAGTTGGGACCTCTCAGACACAGTAAGGGGCATGGTAAACCAAGTTTACACGCCTCCCCTACTCCATGTACATCACGTCAGCTATGATAGCATGGGATGCAAAAGTCGTATCCCCAACAAGTCCCTCGATTATCGAGGGGTCTATCAAAGCTCAGGGTTTAAAGGCAAAACCCACTAGTTGGGTCAGAGCCGCCCAGAGCAACAAGAGCAACGGACAAAGTGACACAAAGGGTGGACAGTAGCTAGTGCATCCGGGGCCCTATCAAGGGGACCCGACATCCTCAAGCTTTGTATCTGAGTCTCGACTAGGAGGTTTCCTTCATTACCCGAGAAAGATGCTTGAAACCACCTAGTCCGGATTTGACCCGGGGGGGCATTAGCCCATGTCTGGTCCTATGGAGAGGCACTTGCCCTAGCTGGCACTCACCCGTGTATGGTGGCTTAGGCTCTACTCAGATCCTGACTCGGCACTATGATGCCCAGTCTCAGACCGTTAGCCAATTTGAGAACTCAGGAACTACACTGACTAGCAAGTCCACGCAGCTCAGGCACATCCTCAGGGGCTACACGATGGGCACTACCGCGGGATTCCCATATGAGACCATGGAGACTTTAGCCCCCAGGATCTCGCCGCTGAATCTCATGGAGGTGCCCACAGTAATATATGAGTACCTATTCTACCCACCGTCGAGATACCGACTCCGTCCAGCCGCTCAACGGATGGCTCTTTGGCTACTATCGGGGTCAAGTACCCCAGGTACCACAAGTCACCAGTTACGGCCCAAAATTTGGGACACGATCAGTTCCTTCTAGCAGCAAACAATTGGGGAACCATACACCCCGTATCCGAAATGGCCCTACCGCTCCATGCTAAAGAGCAAGGGCTACCAACCTAAAAAGAACTAATCCCGGTAGTAATTTATACCTTCATTCTTCCACCCTATGGTAGGAGCAGGCGGGTAGGATTTCACCACCTATCCGCCAGTCCCACCTCTGTCAACCCGAGGCAAGTCCCAGGCCTCCGGTCAAACACGCCCGGGGGCTTTCGGAAATGGATAAGCATTGCCAGCACCGGGGTCTCGGAAGGCAGTGGCCTTGGCCGCCTAGCATGATGGGATGAAATCCTGCCCGCCTGTCCCACCTCCGTCAACCTGGGGCAAGTCCCAGGCCTTCGGTCAAACATGCCCGAGGGCTTTCAAAAACGGATAAGCATTGCCAGCACCGGGGTCTCGAAAGGCGGTGGCCTTAGCCGCCTAGCATGATGGGACGTAGCTAGAGGAGCCCACATGCACCTGAAAGCATGTGCACAAGGGCTAGAATCCATCCCATCACCTCCTCACACAGCAGCTCAATCAAGGATACACGCATAAACGCCATGATGACTCTGGCATGGGATAAGCATCACATTGTAAAATGATTTACTCCACACAAAAGATTCGGTAACGCAGTTACCTAGATGGTCAACACTCCATCAAATATCCAAGCCCGGGGGGCTTCGCACCCCCTGGAAAGGTGCCACAGCCCACTACGACGTGATGAGACAAGACTGTGCCTGACAAGAAGCTCTAACCCCTCGTCTGACGGTAGCAGGCCATAGGATGGTGCAGGGGGTAGGCTAACCCATCCACATCAACTCCCATGTGGGAAGGCTTAGCAACCAAATAAAGCCGACGCCATGAAGCAACGTCTCCAAGAACCTTCCCGAACGTCATCCAACTTAGCGCTAGGAACGCGTGGGAGCCAAGAAGAACATTCAGGAAGCTCTGTCCAACCTCTATGAACCGACCTTCTCTGTCAGGGGGCCCACTGGCCGTGTAATATAATCCTGGATATAAAAGTAACTAGTCTATAGTTATCCGACCGCTATGTAGGGGTATGAGATTCATTTTCCCCCTCACCACATGAACTTCTCGAGCTCTCTGCTCACCCCTTTGTAACACATGTTCATCTTCAATATCAAGTCGCTAGACGTAGGGCTATTACCTTCAAGGAGGGGACTAAACTAGGATAGATCGCCACGTGTTTTATAGTTCACGTGACCACATCACAACTGGAACACGTGATCTTAACCATCCTGTTCTTGCCGGTACATAAAACGCCGACAATAATAAGTACATATGATTAGTATTTAATAGTATTAATGCAGTGAATATTTTGTTAAGACAACCAAATGGGTGGGATAAATTGATTAATTGATAATTCAATTTCAATATTACCCCTAGAATATTGTCTAGCTAGTAGGTTTTAGAAAACACTGACCATTATGTTGGACTGTAAAAGAGCTAAAAAAACTGACACGGTTGGTGAAGTACCATAATTCGAGTTACTCTGCACTCGTAAATGCATCCATATATATATTACCCCTTTGGTACCTCCTTGATCAAACAAATTAAAGACGCTAGATTAAAACTGGCCACCAGCCTCCTTTTTCTTATTCGCACGATAGAGAGAACAGAACATGTTCCATAAAAAAAAGAGAACAGAACTGAGAGCAACAAAAACGAAGGCAATATCTAATGACATCCGGCGGGAACGGGATGCATAGAGAAATTGAATTGAAGGTAATCGATGTATTTAAGTGCTATTTGTTATGTCCAGGCTTGGACAAGCAGTTCACAAGACTTCAGTTTCTTCAAGATGTTGTGGAGGCCAAGGGTCAAAATGAGCACATGAGGATTGGAGCACGGGGTTAGCAGAGCTCAACGAATCTGTTCTGGCATTTTTTTTTCTTTCTTCTGTATTTGTCTTTTGATGCTCTAGCTAGCTTTTCACCTGCAGTCATATCTTGCGGCTGGAAAATCGAAAAATTGTGCCCCCCCTTCTGTCGTCCCTTCTCGTGAGAATTTGTTTTAGGATGGTGCAAGGCTCTGCAGGCTTCCATTTCAGCTGACAAGCTCTCTAATCATGCTGAGAAAACCTCGATCGGAACGGAAGCATGATACAGCTGCTTCCTTCGCTGGTATAGTAATGCACGTATGCGCCCTTCTCTCTCAGGACGAGCATCAGGGCCAGTTGATGGCCTCGCCGATGGCTAACTAACTTTGCCAGCTACCCATGGTAGGCGTGGTATTGAGGTCACTTTTTACTTCTCAGTCGAGGGCTGGATAATACCAGGCTGAATCTACTATAAATATATAAATAAAATCAGTGGACATCTATTCTTTGACCTCAAGAATTTCGTGCCCATATAGTCTATTCAACTCAGCAGTAAATTATCATATCTAAGTACAATTATCTAAACTTTAAAATGATTATTCTAACTCAGATGATATCTATTTTAAATTCTGTTTTCACCATTATCTTTTACACGATGAGATGAACAAAACAAGATATCACTTCCATATGTTTTGAAGAATTTTTAAATCAATTTAATTTACTTTGTATTTGCATTCATTTATATTTTCAATATATTTTAAACTCTGTTTTCACTGTTGTGTTCTTTGCGACAAAATGGATCAAACAATATCCTACTTACATATATTTTAAATAATTTTTTAAATCAACTAAATTTGCTCTATATTTGCATATATTTATATTTACAGCAGATAAAGAGTTATGGCACGTGATATAATGGACTGTATTATAGGCTGCGACCACTTTTTGTACCTTAAAGAATTTTTAAATCAATTTAATTTTTTAACATTTTTTATTATTAGTATCATGTAGTCACTAAGAAAGTGCAATGATATTATCATTTTAAGTTTAATGATCTTTTGTTTGAATTGAAATCAAGATGTGTACATAAATATAAGATATTTTTAAATCTCGCAAGAGGTATCAACTAGTTTATACTGTTTTCTTACTTAAATTGATAAATAATGACTGAAATGGATTGTGAAATAGCCCGTGGTCTGTGACCTTTACGAGGCCTACCTCATGGCGGTGTGGAGACGCAACAAGCTCCTCTACTACCCTGTTACCTTCACAAGTACTGGACTTATATGCAGTAACTCATGAGCAAGCATCTGCATGCATCCTTTAATCTTTGCAGTCCCTCATTCGGCCTGTAAAAAATAGCTACTCACTCTGTTCAAATTTATTTTTGACTTCGGTTTTCCCATTGTCAAATAAAACTGAACGTCGGGAGTACTTCCAATAGGTTCTTGTAGAATGTGAAGATGTAATTATCAGGAACATAGCTAGAGGTAAGAAGCAATTATGCCCACGGAATTCTTTTGTTGGTGTGCGTGATCACTAGGGAATCTCTTCTGATTGTTGTTGGAGGATATACCAACGTTTTCGTGTGTCTGGGCCTGCACCTGCACCTGCTGGCTCAGTAAGACAAAGAAGTCATGACTCATGACTCGGAACAAACGTATATATCACACAAGTTTTTTCCAGATAATGGAAAACATGTTCCAGTCTTCACCGTGGATCAAGATATGGCCAATATATCACACAAGTAGGTCTCAGACTCGGGTCCATTATATATTTATATAGGCCATGCAAATCAACCGAACAAAGCAGCAAGTTAAATTGTGGAACCTTGCTTTTATATCTCGTTCACCTATAAATAGCCTATCAACTTGTTTGAAATCATCAGAAATTCCAGATCAGGTGATGCTGCCTTAACCTGGGCATTATGGACAAGTTGAAATGACTTGGTTTTTTATAACTCTTCAACAAAAACTGATGCAGATACTATTTTGAGGAACGTACTATCTCTGACAATGGGCACAGTTACAAATGCATGAGGAGGAGGGCAAGTTGCTGCTGAAGGCATGTAGAGTACTGGAGACTTTGGTCGGTTCTTCATAGTCGTTTGTTTGGTGTCCATGGATGTAATAAATTTACTCTTAGCTCAGTCGGTCCGTGTGTTACTTCGACTTCATTGACATTTTTACTTTCAGTTCATTTGGTCTTGGTGATGGATTTCGAATTTGGTGTCTAGCTGCATCGTAATTGGTGGTAGTAACCTCTTCCAAGAGGTGAAAGCTGGAACTAGATATCCATTATCTAAAAAATGTAAATGTATACTCCCTCCATCTTTAAATATTGGTCACCTTTGATTTTTACACCAACTTTAACCATTTGTCTTATTCCAAAAAATTTAAAGTCATGTATTTTAGGTGTTGTTTCATTTACAGTTTCAAAATATTTTTGATGACATGATAGTCTTGAAAACAATGAAATGAAATACTCCATTGGGAGTTGCCTTATTTACTGCTAAACCATGTGACATCAGTGTCCCCTCTAGCAGGTATAATGACATAGGGCATTTTTAGTGGAGGTTTCATCACATGATTTCCAAGTTTGCCACATCATAAGTATAGAGATAAAATTATGAATGAAATAATATTTCTCAATTTTATATCATAGTTTTCTAAACTAGTCACTGCATTTAAGTGTTACAAATTTTGTTGGCCAAATGACCAAGAGGAAATCTGCCATGAAACAAAATCACTCGCAATAGTAGTTTCACACAGTTTTTAAGACATTGGAAACGAGTTGGACCGGTTTCATCTGAAAATAGTTTTATCTCTTTCTTCATAAATACAGTGACATGTCATCATCAAATCTGATGTGGCAAAGTAATTAATAGTATGAAACCTCCACTGTGAATGGCCTAGCAAGCAAACTCGTAAAGAGAACTGTTAGTGACATAAGATCTTACAGGATCGAGGTTGTTAGTTTGATTGGTGAAGCATTCTTCCCAATCCAAGCCCCAGCAACCCACCGTCCGCAGATCTGCACCTGTCTTCGTCGATTTCCGGTGACATTGAAGCCATCAGCCCCGCCAGCAGCACGAAATCCCACACTACTTGTTGTTGTATATGCAACACAAAAGCAATCAGGCCACCATTTCCGTCGGATCAGCGAGACCAAGACAGATCCAGGCCGCGGCCACTCACAGCATGAGGTAGGTGCTGAACGAGTACCACACCAGGATGTAGAACCCGGTCCTGAGCATGGCGTGGGCACTTGACCGTCGGCACGGGCGTCAGCAGAGATGAGGGAGACGGGGCGGCGCAGTTGACCGTAGCGGCTCGCCCGTCTCATCCAGCGCGGTTGGGTGGAAGCCAGAGAGAATGGGTGCTTTCTTTTTTGTGCGGGTTGACTTTGACTCGAAGTATGTGGACGTGGGAGAGGGATGGGCGGCGTCGAAAATGAAAATTGTGCCGCGTTCCGGGATTTCTCTTCCACGCGCGCTGTCGCTGAAAAAAAACATTATCTTTTCTATTACTTCTTTCTAACATTACAAAATTTTATTTTGCATATTTTATAGGAATTCTAAAATGCATATATTTGAGAATTTTTTTGAAATTTTTACTCATCCCTGAACACACTTTTTTGTTTCTACTCTACTATGAATTTTTATTTCTTAAATTGAATAACATCAAGATTAGAAAATGAAATAAAATGGGATGTAAATTATAATTAATATCCACATGCAAATCATTTTGTCGTGGTGTATGTGATTTTTATTTTTCATCGCTAGCTGGTCTATTTTAAAATACTAAGTTTTAAAACTGTGAAATTTATACCAAGAGTTCTGGCTCTCCACCCTAGAAATTTGGTCGCCTTATCCTTTAGCAATAGCAACAGAGTACTTCAACATTTTTATCTTAATGTTACCCAAATATGAGAAGGAAATTAACTTTTTTATACACACTGGTTAGTCTGAAAGTAAAATATTCTGGATGACTTCCTACTCCAATAAAATATATTTTGCATGACAAGGGTTTGATCATCTAGTGATACAGATGTTTGTTTCCTGTGTATCAAGTTCAAACCACTAAAAATAATCCAGGGATCTATGATGTTTCTAATGTGACATTTAACGCTGGAATCACAGATTTAATATATTTGGAATGATATATGAAATTTCTTCATAGAATACTGGTGAGTCCCAGAGGCTACCAAAATATGTGACATTTCTATGATGATAGCCACATATACCGTCGTTGCAAATTGAAATGAGAAATCGTAATAGATTCACTTTAGGCGTATGACAAATCACCCATCATCACAATTTAAAACGAGAAATCGTCACATATTCACTTCATCACTCATCACATTTTTGTTTTGTCATAGTTTAAGACTTCAAAACTGTCCAAATTGTTAATAAAAACTGGTGGGTCCCATTTAATATATTTGTGATGATATATGAAATTTCTTCATAGAATACTGGTGGATCCCAGAGGCTACCAAAATAGGTGCAATTTCTATGATGATAGCCACATCTACCGTCGTCACAAATTGAAATGAGAAATCGTGATAGATTCACTTCAGGCATATAACAAATCACCCATCATCACAATTTAAAATGAGAGATCTCCCTATCACATTTTTGTTTTGTCATAGTTTAAGACTTCAAAACTGTCCAAATTGTCAATAAAAAACTTTGACTAGGCAAGGATCGAACCAGGCACTATTGGAAATAGGAAAAAGACGTAGGTGAAAGGGAATCGAACCTACGGTTAATAACTCGTCATGATGTAGTATTGTTTTTAATCTATTTATAGTATTTAATAAGTGTTGCTCATGAACCAAGTTTCGTTGCTGTGGAATCCATCCTAGAACCTCACAAACAAGTTGTTAGTGACTCACCACTGAGGCACGCTATGAAACATGTCACAATGCAGGTTCAAGTATACTAGTACAATATAGACTCATTACTGCTCAGGAAATAAAAATGATTAGTTTTAATAAATTTGAAAGTGTTTTACTATTTTTTACATAGTAAATGAATTCCTGCATGCATATCAAAAGTAATTCTAAATTACATGTACTTGAAATAAGAATCAAACAATCATATAAAAAATATATTTGAACTCATAAGTTTCGTAATGACCTATTATAATAAATAGATGGATAATTCAATTGCTTGATATGTACAATTTAACTCTAAGTTATAAAATTAGAATATAATATTTAAATTTTCGTACCACATGAATTCCAAATAACCTAAGTCAAACTTAGAATTTTTCATACCACATAAATAATTTTGAACTCTTATGTACCTAATTTTTTGAAACAACCATACATTGACCATAATATGAGAATATATAAAGTTACGTGAGGAATTCCCATCTAAAATAATATTTTCTTATTTAAAAAAACAAGCTGTATAAAGTCAAAAATATATAAATTAACTTAGAACTAAAATGATATGATGATCTAAAACATTTTTAACATTCAATATATTGTATACATGTTGTGGTGTATGAGTTTGAAAAAATTGAAAGTGCTTTACTATATTTTACATATTAAATGAATTTCTACATGCATATCAAAAATAATTCCAAATTGAACTACATGTACTTGAAATAAGATTTTAAAATTGGATAAAAATATATTTAGACTCATAAGATTCATAATAGGCTATTTATCATAAATATATGAATTATTTAATTTTTTTCTTTGCACAATTCAACTTTACATTGCAAAATTAGAACATAATAATTGTAATAATATCTAAATGTTCTCATAAAATGTTGATCACATAGTTTCACCTAAATTAAATCAAGTTTTGAAATTTTTGTACCACATGAATAATTTCAAACTCGTATGCACATATATTTTGGACAAAGCCATGCATTGACCATAATATGAGAATATACCAAATTACTTTAGCAATTTCCATCAAAAATAATACTTGTCTTTTTTTATTTTGTGTAAGAAAATAGGAAATATAGTTTTTTCATAATATGACAGATATGAAAAATACAACTATATTACTTATGCTTTGAAAATTTAGAGCTCTTTCTTAACATTTTATACAAGCAAGGGAGCTTCCAAATTTGTGCTGGCAAAAAAAAAGACCGCCCTCCAGCCCCGTTTTTGGCTCCCGTGCCAGTTTCCCGCACGTAGTTTCCCGTTTTCAACGTAAAATTTTCCACTATGCGTCCCCATCCGCCCAAAGCCAAAAATCCCTAGCCACTTCAGCACCTCAAAATGCGCCCGCCGCCACCATCGCTCCTCTCCACCACCTCACCCTTTCACGTAGTTCCTTGAGCTCACTGGCGGAGCCAGTAAAGGGCCAGCGGGGCCCTGGGCCCCCCTTGGCTTGAGAAAAAATTATAAGATTATAAGATCATAGCCTCAGTATAATAAGGATTAAGAGGAGTTCTTGATCTGATTCTCCATTTGCTACTTATTTCTTGTCAAAATGATATTTTCTGCTCCGTTTTTACTTCAATGGCCCAACATTTTACTCTAATGTATGTTACCTATGGTTAATTTGCTTTGTAGATTGCCCCTCTGTTTCTGGCTCCGCCACTACTTTATGTCGTCTTCACCTCCACACTAACGACTGGAGTCCACCTCCTCCACTCCCCCTCAGCACCGGCATCCGCGTTGCCATCCCATTCGGGCCAGGTCCTATGGAAATCCATCATCAGCACCACCGTCGTCGATGTCCTCCTAGGCAGCGCTGCTGCGGCCGCGCGGACTGCCGTGCCTCGGTGGTTGGCAGCTGCGCGCGGCTCAGGCTCGCTCGAGCTCTTCAAGCTGCAGCTGCGGTGTACATCGGGGTCAGGCTGATCTTTTCGTTTTCCAACTTCTCTATTTAGACATTGTTTAAAAATTCAGATGCACCATTTGTTTTGAAATAAGCTTCGTTGTTTTCTTGGTGCTTCTTGTTCATTCTGCCCACTAGATCTGACGGGATGGCTTGGGATCTGGCAGCGTTCTTGTTCATTCTCCCTCCTGCAGATCCAAACCAAATAGTTTGCTAATTTGTTCCCTCCCTCCCGCAGGTCCCCAACAAGGAGTTCACCCGCACCTGCAAGGGCCTCGTCGTCGTGCTCATCCGCGGATACGTGCTGCTCCAGCTCCTCCCCTCACCCCCAACTACCTGGCCATCATCCCCTCAAAGTAAGGTACGACCTCATACTCTTTTTTGTCTCCCCAAGCAGCAGCATCCACCGGAGCCCCAACACACGCCGTCTACTTCAACATCCTGAAGCAAGGTGATCACTACAACCTAATTCCTCATCTCGGTTAGCAATCAATCAATTCCTTCTGTGCGAGTCTTCTGAACCAAAATTTTGGTGGCTCAAAGTATAATTTCTTAACCTGCTTGGAGGGAAGCGCACACCACGTGTTCGCCGGAATGCGCGCAGCTAATGCCTTTACCCTCCGTGGGTGCAGAAGATGAAAAGCGCTGTGCAGGCTCTCGAGGCACTAGGAGGCATGCCTGATCCAGTGAGTGTACAGCTTATCACACAGTTCTATCATCTATGCGCTCTGCATTCTCAACAGTTTGGTGTAGTTATTAACTGTTAACCGGTACACTCAATAAGATAGCTCGCATCTTTAGTTGTTGAGATGAGGTTGAGCTTGTCATTCAAATCACAATCAATTGGGACCAAGCACAGAACTGCTGCTTCTCCTTTGATAATTTGCAGTGATCATATGCTACAAATCCTACTTAGGTTGCCCTACAAACACAGAACTTCTGCTGCATTGCCTTGATGCTCCATGAGCATGGAGAATAAGGTATAAATCATGATTTGAAGGAAAATATGGCCTTATTCCAAGATAGAATAGCATGTTGTGTTTCCTAATTCTGGAAAATTCTGAAAAATGAAATGATATCATTCTCTAGGCGTTCTGTTGATCCCTTCTCTCCAAAAAACATGACTGGTACTTGTTCACGTTTCAATTATCTTAGACTTTATGTTTGCTGATGGTTTCTAATTTGTGACTAACCGATCCACATGTTGCTCATTTGTTTGTGTCAAATCAACCGCCGGAGCCCCGAGACTCAGTGCCATGTTGCCCAGCTGCCAGAGAAGATGAAGTGCGTGTTGGAGCTACAGCTGGAGGCGTTCACCCAGGAAGACGCCGTGGTCGGGCTGAATGAGCCTAGTTGTAGACCACTGACTGGATGGCTCAACAAGCTGTGAGAAGCCCTGCCAGCTCCGTCGCCGATAGGCTTCCCAGCATCGGTTTCGGTTACAATCCTCTGCTCTGTTTTGTGACTCGAATAACCAAATTTCCTCATATATGCTCCAGCAGAACACCATGGATGGAAGCAGCGATGACAACCTGTGGTGGTCCAAGACCATCCACTAGCTGGAATCAGTGTTGTTGACCACGACTGAGTGGCAGAGGGCGTCCATCTTTCCTGGTAGGCAACAAGCAGCCCTTCAGTTAATAACCACGTTTAATACCTGTCTGAAACGCAGTGAGTTATATGATGCAGATTTGATAAAATCATTCAACTGAGAGAT
>VSTD030001930.1:0-12396 GCA_008808055.3 Sporobolus alterniflorus | reverse complement strand
CTGCTAGCTGCTGCTCAAAGTCTTCTTCTTGAAGGTCTTGAAAATTTCTGAAGTTCGCAGCGTCTAATTAATAATGCGTAGAAACAAGTAATATAAAGAATAAATAAAATAGTACATCAAACAGTACCTAAATACTAAACAAATAGTACTAAAATATTATACTCATCGCTACGAATGTGTGAGCATGAGAATTACCTAAATCAGAGCTACGGTTAAGAAGTTATAAATGTTTGAAGTTAATAGGTTAAAAAGAAAATAATATAAACCGAATTAATTAAGAAAAGGTCCTAATTGTAAAACTTGAAATAAAAAACTAATTCCTAATTTTATAAATCAATGTCAGATTAAAGAAAACTCAATTTAATTTGGACCCTTGATCTAAAGATGAGCGGTGTAGGTTTAATTAAAACAAAGAGTTATTTTAGTTTCTAATCTCAGCCGTTCAAACTCTAAGACAGCCACAGCCCTTTCTTCTTTACGATGACTCCTGCTACTTACGGAGAACCGGCTAGAAGCCATGGGAGAAGGATGGGAGCTCCGGTTCTCGTCCTACGATACTCGGATTTGGACACGGTTTCTTCCTACAGCATAGCATCGCAACGATGAGACACAATCATTTTGCTAAACTCTAGTGGCAGAGATGGTCCACAATGAGCATGCCATGGCGGTGTACATCAGGTGAAGCTTGGCGTCAGTGAGCTGGACCGCTTGGAGCTGCTGGCCGGGTAACGCGTCGGGCGCAGCCGGGTTGAGGCCGAAGTAGAGGCGGATGGGGTCAGGTCGGGTTAGGTGTCAAGAGTTGACGTTGGGCTGAAGCAATCATTATAAACTAACCTAATTAGTTCCGGAAGCCTGACTGGAATTACTACACAGGATTAACAAATGAGTGATCTGCTAGCTATTCCTAGCTGCATGCATACAAAGATCAAGGCATGCGTGCATGCATGTCACTAACTCCTGCAGCTAGCTACGGTGGCAGCGTCATTGAAGCAGCGTCACGCTAGCTGGACGCCCGTGAGGACCATGCTACTGCCTGCAATTCTAGTCAATTAACGATTAGCTCAACTGCTACTATCTTATTCCTGGCAGCTGATCGGATGCATGAATGGCAAGCATGGACGGGCCACTAGCTAGGTACGGTCAGCTCCCTATGACCGCAGCAGAGAGCATGGAGGATACGATGGGATCTACCTAACAGATTAACAGCCTATGAGATTAGAACTAAAGATAGCGTGCAAACTATCATAATGAGATGGGTGTTCTCACCGAGAGGTTTCACAGACGAAGACAACGATTCGCTGGTGGCTGGCAACTGCGAAGTCCGATGGTGCTCTTCGGCGTTCTCCGGCAACTCGGCAGAGTTCATCGGGGATGGAAGTTTCTGGGGCGGCAGGGAGATGGGGCGGAGCTCTAGAGGATCTTCTGGTCGTCTCGCAGTACCAACATTGGGATCTCCTGTGTCGATGGAAGGCCAAAGCAAAGACGTACGGTAGGAACGCATGTATGGAAGACGGCGGCTTCTCGTGACTTCCGCGGGAAACAGGGTAACAGTGATGGGATTAGGTTGTAGGCTAAGGGGTTTGTTTATATAGGGCTGGTATGGAAAGCTTGTAAGCTACATGGACTCTCCGTGTCTGTTAGGATTTGATGTTTGTTACGAAATCTATGGACTTCTAAAGATTTCCTTTTTGGCTTCGGGGTGAAGACGGTAACAACTCAATGCTTGGCGCAACATGAAGAGACTGGGGTCCATGCGGTGCACACGGGGCAGAGGCGGTGTCGGGCCAGAGCATGCCGTGACTATGAGCCAGAGTGGGTGTCGACCCAAATGGGCTTGAGGTTTAAACAAAGCCCTTTCAATTTCTGTTTTAAACTCTAGTTCAAAATTAATTCAAATTTGAAAAAATTCTAATCGAATCTTAAACTAAAGCACTCAGTCAATTCAAAAATAAAATGTAGGTGACATGAAATGCAAGAAATAATTATATAATCACTAAATTAATTTTAATAATTTAGAAAATATTCTTTTGCCTAAATAAATTTGAATCCGCTTCTAAATCTAAAAGAAATTTTTTATTCTATTATGATTTTTTTTAAATTTTAGTGAATTTTAGTCACATTCCAAAATTTGGAATTTTTTGGTGTGGCACTGACTTGGACGCATCGTGGATCTGGAGAGCCCCATCTGGTTGAAGGTCTTCAAGAACAAGATGTTCATGGAGCTTCCCCCCATCGATGTGGACTCGGTTGAGCTTGACATCCTTGACAATGGGGTTGACAATCAGAGGGTGCCAACCCAACTTTGGGATGAAGTCCAGGTGCTCACTATAGTCGAAGGTGATGGGGACCTCCGACCACTTCAGTTACTCAGGGGTGGCAGGTGAAACAACTATGACCTCCCGGGCGGTGAGCTTCTGCTTCCTCCTTGACTCATAGGAATCAGGTCTTCCATAGATGCAGTTGACCTCCTTGTGAGCCTCGAGAATGTCGCCCTTTGGATCCTTGGGCTTCTTGTCTTGGTCAACCTTTTGGTCGACTTTAGGACCTCATATGTAAAACCTTGTAGTCGGTCACAATCCCGGGTCTTATGCTTTCCCTGGGCGTGGAAGATAAATATCTTATGCATGAATCCTTCAAACTCTCTTGGTCAGGGCCGGTACTCCATGTTGCGATGCAACCGCTCTATGTTAGCCATGGAGCAATCGGACTTCCTCTTTTTGACATTGCCTTTAGAGGTGCTGGGTCGATTCGACTGACCTTGCTCCTTATCCTTCTTGGAGTCCTTGTTGGGGTCTCTGTTGCCGAGGGTCACCTCCTCAGCCAGGGCATACTTGTTGGTGATGGCAAGCATCTCCTCAAACATCTTGGGGTTTTTCATGGTGAGCTTGTAGATCAAGGATGAGTCTTTGAGTCCCTTCTTGAAGAACATGATGATGGATTTATCGTCAACCTCTTGGATGATGTTCCTTTTGTTGTAGAAACACTGGATGAATTCTCGGAGGGACTCTCCCTTCTTCTCCATGATGCTGGTTTGGTCCAAGTTAACTCCTGGTGGCTCACAAGTGGCTCGGAAGTTGCTGATGAACTGCCAACATAGGTGAGATCATGAACGAACTGATCCTGTGAGGAGCCCCATGAGCCATGTCCTGGCTGACGATGATAGATAGATAGGCAACAAATTTACCATGACATATGAGTCCCCTCCAACGGACACAATGGTGAGTTGATAGACTTCTAGCCAGTCGGTCAGGTTGGTGGACCCATCGTACTTATCAATCCCTAATGGTTTGAAATTCAATGTCCAGCGCACCCTCCTCAGATTATGGGAGAATGGCTTTATGCCTCCTTCATTACGACCTCTAGTCAGAGAACGATAGCGTGCTGGCTGATCATAGTAAGGGCCATGGAAATCATAGTCCCTCATGTTGTGGCACTCACGATCAGCGCGATCCCTCTGTTGGCGACAATTTTTGATCTGGTCGCGAGCATCCCTAGTACAAAGAATGTCCCAGAGGACTTCTCTGCCCTGACCCTGGTCTTGCTCATCTGGGGAGAGTGATAAGCTATTGGCCGAGTCCTCGTGTGGGCTCTGGCGATGGTCGGGGTCCTGACCTCGCTTCCCGCCTCCCGGGATTAGGGTTGGGTCCGTCATCATAGTGGCATCAAGCATCGCATGAAGCCGCTTGACTTTTGAGTTTACCTCTTCACTATCCCTGGGTAGCAAAGGAGTGAGCTGGTCGATTATGACATGTGAGGCCAAAGCATTGTGTGTCGGTGTGCAGTAAGCCTACTTGCCTTGGCACTCAATCCTCGTGAAGCATCTGAGACCGATCCCAGAGTCGATCACGGCCTGCCAAACGTTGCTGGTTGAACTTGGGGTGATGCCCCTAGGAGGCGGCACCATCCTCAGTTTCATCCTGCGACGTTCCCAAGTCATCTTGCCGAGCGCGTTGTCTTTTTTCGACCACTCTATTAGCATCTTGAGCCAGCCAAGCCGCTCAGGCAATTTCTACTTCACCCACTTGAGTGATCTCCTCTTCGGTTTGATCAGTGGGGCAGTTCACCCTGCAAGCACAGATCTCCCATCTGACCAGCAACGAAGAGTAGGGATCTCAAAACCAACTTCGAGCTTGGCAGGAATTTGCTTGTTGATTCAAATACCATCGATCTCACGTAGATGAATCTCGTGAGCCCTACGGTGCTTGCCAACTGTCATAGTTTATGACAATGATTTTGTATAGGGGTGTTCACCGAACTGGAAATCGATGGAAACACAGGGGACACAAGGGTTTTAGATAGGTTTGGGCCTGCTAGAGGATAAGAACCCTACATCCTGTGTTACGGTGTATTATGATCTATTGGGTTCGAGACCCCCTGTCCCTCTTTTTATGTGCCAAGGGGTAGGGTTTTCATGGAAGATCCGAGTCAGTTATCACTTACCCGATTATGACTCTATCTTTACTTGCCAATATTACAAGATTGATCTATTAAATGTCTCGGACTATGGGCCTCCTTGCCTGGATCACAAGGCCGAGTGGGCTGACTCATGGTGGAACCCCCTTTCCTTCTGTCTGAGTCTGGTTAGTCGGGTACGCATAGTACCAAACCTCATCAGTTTCCTTCCGTCGGCCACAATAATTTTCATCAGCTTTTCTAAAAACTGATGAAAGAACAATAACTTCCATCGGCCCAAACTGACCGATGAAAGAAAAATTAACTTCTATCGGTATTAGGGGTAGCCAATGGAAGAATAATAACTTCCATTGGTTTTAAGGTGGCCGACGGAAGAAACTTAACCAAAAAAGACCACGCGCGTCCAGCCATGCCTCTCTCTCTACACACCCCACCACGCCCAGCCCTGCTCCACCAGATGTACGCACGCTGCCGCCCCACCTCTGTAACACCCCATGTTACGGCTTCCCTATTCACCTTCATTAGGGTTTTAATCACCATTGATTAATCCAATTATAAGTAAGTCAAAGTCAAAGTTCAAATAAATTCAAATCAAGAAAACTCACTATTTTGAAACTCCAAATTATTTTCATAAGTGGACGTGTCATCCAAGTGCAAACAGGAGCATTTTGCCTAAATTTCATCAATTCTTGAAAATTCCAATTAAATCCCAATAAATTCTATTGAATTTCAAACCCTAGAGCTTTCATGATTTTTAATTTAATTTTTGTGCCAAATTTTCGAAAGTTCCAATAAGGGAAGTTGTTCCTTATTTAATTCCCTACAAATCAATACTTTATTTGGAAATTTTCGAGCACGAGAAGATCTATGTGGAACCATTGCTAATTTCGATAAGTTTGAAAATCAGAGTAAATAAGAAATTGCACTGTTTTCTTGGCCCCAGCCCATTCTTTCTTTCTTTTTTCTGGGCTGGCCCACACACCAGCTTTTTCTTCCCCGACCGGAGCTGATGCATGCCACTGGTGCCCCTGCATGCGTTGCTCGTGCTAGCTCTGCCACGGTGTTGCTGCCCCCTTCCACTTATCGCCTCGAGCCCCTCGCCACGTTGTGCCCTATCCCCACCCACCGTCCACCTAGGTGCCCCCTTTTTTTCTTCTCCAATTCACCGTGAACCAAGCATCTTTTCCCACTCTCCCCATTGCCACCGAGGTGGACACCGGTGACAGCCACCTCAACCACCTTTTAACCCCGACCACCGCACCAAAAGGGAGCGCACCCACCCCCCTCTTACTCCCCATGGAGACCTTGTCCTCGGAGAACCACCATGCCTTCCAGAGTTCCATTTTTTCCCTCCTTCATGAATAGTGTTAGCCACCATCGCCGCCGTCAATTGGTTTCCACCGGTGAGCGAATTGTCCAACGCCTCCTTTCCAAAGGACCTCATGAAGATTGCACATCCCCTAACCTCTTGTTCTTTGTCTCTGATTGCCGGTGCCGCTACTCCACACGCTGCCATCTACCATCACCACCACTTCGTCAACGGTAGGCCAGTCGAGGCCACCTCCGCCCCTTCTTCATCGACACGGAGCTATAGGAAGACTAGGAAAAACTTTCCAGGCAGCCAGACCAACACCGAGCTGCCGTCCCTCTTCGGAAACCGCTGCATGCCGCCGCCGCCGGTGAATACCGCCACCCCATCGTAGTCCGACCACTACAGAGAGGTGCTGGATTCGCCACTTTGTCTGGCGGGTGTGACTTGCTAAGTGGATGCTAGCATTGCAGGCCTTGCTGTGCCTCGGCTGCCAGCGGGCGCGCCACCGCGTAGCACGTGAGCGTGGTGACCACTTTGGTTACACGCCGCACCGTGTCGGTTAGCATGGTCCGCCAAGGCTGTTCTAGCCATTGGGTGGGCTGCCCCGGTGGGCTGCTTTGGCTCTTCAGCCTGGCCGGCATGATGGGCCACCGGACCACAGAGGCCTTGGCCTTGGGATGGTTTTGGCCCACCTGCCAGTAATTCCTTTTCTGATTTTGATTCTTTTAAATATTCTGAGAAATTAATTTAAATTTTCAAAATTGACACAAACTTGTAGAACATATAAAAAATATAAAATAAACTATGTATGAATCCTTATGAGCATATCTACTCAGAGAACTTGACCACTTCATCATTTTCATATTATTGCTCTATATAAAATTCCCATAAAGCATATCTTGAAGTATTTAATTGGAAAAAATGCATACACAATTAAATCTCCAAACTTGGCACGCATATTCACTTCATGTTCATTAGGTTGTACAAAATAGCTCCTAATTATTTTCTGCTCAGAATAATTGTTATCCTTTAATCTATATTTTGATAGTAAATAAATCATAGAAAATTATTTATGCTTGGAAAAATGTTCATTCTTGGTGGAATGCTTCCTCTTGAAGTTTGGGACCTGCATAAAATCAGAAAGCATGATTAGATCCATAAATATCATGTTATTAATTTTCTAATGCTTAGTTAAATAGTTAATAAATGGAAAAGCTTATAAGTAGTTAGTAAAATGACTCTTTTGCATAATAATACCTTTGCTATTACTTTTGTTGCATCATTATTTCATTTGCACCTCATGCATTGCATTATATCACTCTTGGTCCATATATGCTTGCATACACTGGATCACACAAAGCCAGAACTCGAGGAGCCGACGGAGCAAGCTCAAACCGAAAACCTCACTAACCTAGCTTTGGATCAAGGCAAGCTCTGGTGCAACACACCATCATCCTTGACTTTTATTTTGAATCACTATCTTTATGTTAAGATTGATTGTGCATTAGGTTTGTAGGAATACCTTGGAACCGTAGTTGCATCAACACTGCCTTCCTAATCATCCTTGATTACCTTGCTAATAGTTGTAAGCCATTAGCAAATGCTAGGCGTAGTTGTAAGATTCGATAGAGACCAGGTGGTATGGAGGCCACTCAGCTATTAGGATGTTATTCTCTTAAATTGCTAGAGGTTTATGTTGAGATTCGTTAACCAAAGACCGGGCGGGGCCAGTAGGTGAAAGCGAAGGACCATTGATTGGGAAGGTCGGGGAGTGTGATGTGGAAAGCCGGCACCTCCAAGGTTGTAGCCCCCACCTATGTCAGTTAAGAAACAATGAAATGGCCCCCGCGAGCAAGTATTGAACGTACTGATCACATGTTGGTGATATGGGTGTACTAAGCTGATGTAGCTAGATGGCAACACATGCTTGGCTTTACCTCTACTGCTTCAATGGCTGCTGCGGGAGAGAAACTGGGTATGGACTCACAGATCGGCCAGCTGGCGTGCCGTGGATTGAGATGTGAGCCCTTTCTTTCAGGAGCAGTAGCTCTGTTCAACGTTGTTGATGACTCCACGAAAGGGTGCCACATATGGGGACTACCCACAGGAAGTGTACGAGTGGCGTACGTGGACTGGCACGGGAAGCATACGTGTTGTGTGTATCATGTTTTCCCCTGTAGGGTGTACATCGATTCAAATCTTTGCGACTCTCGGATATGAGTAACTACTTGTTCTGTGGCCGTCAGCACATAGCTAAGATCTAGATTGTTGGATAATGGTGGTTGAATAGAATTGCTTTGCTATAATGACTTTTTTGACAACTTTTGTTGACTTAGTTTAGGATTTACTTTTCTTAAAGCTTAATTAACATAGCTTATATGTTAAGTTTAATTTAACTTAGACTAGATGCTAAAATTTGAAAGTAAGGAACTACTATTAGCATGGATTTGCCATAGAGATAGAGCTTACCCCTTTAAGCCTTGCATGCTAGGAGTCGGCTATTTATGATCATGTTGACAGGTCATTCTTGCTGAGCTTTAGTTGCTTAGGCTTTACCTTGTTGTTATTTTGCAGGTGTGTTCTTTCTCTCCCTTTCCGGTGTGAGCCGTTTCTAAGGTCGTTATCTCAAGGGCAAGGTGTCATTCGTGTTTGATGAGTTGTCGTTCCCACAAATTGTTTTTATTCTCAATCTTCCGCTGAAACCTCTGTAATTGAATTCTAAACTGAACTTGTAATAAAGTTTAACTTTCAGAGCATTTCTTTTATAATATTCTTATATGTGATATATTATGCGTTGTTACTTCAATAATGACACCCCGTAATGATCCTGGTAAGGACTAACCATCTTTGCTTAAAGGTGGGACGTCACAACAGGTATTAAAGCATTTCAAGTGTAATACATTGCGTATGGCAATATTTTTGAAAACCTGTGGTGAGGAAACATTTAGATGCCCATATAAGGATTATAGTTATCTTAACAAGTGGCAAACTAACTGGGTTTTACTTTCTTCCTTTACTTTCTACAATTTATTATTATGTAACGATGCACCTACGAAAAAGGTAAGAAGGTAAGTTTCCTCCGGCCAGGTGATGTGAATCTCAAACCCATCCTCACAAGATGAGGCTAGCTTGAGGACAGCCCCTATCTAATGATAGGGGCTGAGTATCTATTATGCAACTGGACACGACCACACACCTAGGGTGTGCGGACCTAGAAATATCTTGTGGTCCCTTCTGCAAGAGGTGAATACGTTCTCATAATGTATGCAGTGCTGTCCGTGCAGCATTAGATGCACGATCATTACTTGGACAATAAGTGGTGATGTATGTATGATTATATGTATATCTGTTGTGCTTTACTGCAGATATGCTATCCACAATTGCGTAGGATTGTCTCATTAGAACTAACTATGGGGATGAGTGTGATTTGACACCGACTATACATACACAATCTATATTTGGTGATCTTTTCTTTTGGTGAGGATGGATAGGACCTCTTGTTGTCATGGCATCATATTTTCATATTGCATCAAGAAGCGAATCTCAAAAACCAAAAGAAACTTAAAAATCGACTCTAATTCGAAGTCATATCTTGAGAATCCTATCAACTTCAACCCTTCATTATTCCTTCATCCAATATCAAAGTCCTAGATTTCTGCACTCTTTAGAAAGCTTATCGATTTCCCTACGACCTCGATATTCAGATTTTCTTAGATCTCACTCTAATTAAGCTCAAATTCTGAAGTTGCTAAGTTACTTCCTTCGGTTCGAACTAGGATTTCTAGTAGCCACTGACAACTTTCATAGGCCATAATTCCTGAATCTATAGTCCGATTGTGGCGCTTAAATAGCCGTCAGAAAGCTGAGAAAATTAGCTATGAGGTTGGTATTGAAGGTTTCCTTTGACAGCATTCAAATTGTAGTCAAAAGTTCAGATTGCTCAGGATGGCCAATTCTGTCCAAAACAGAATTTCAGCAGCCATCAAATTCGAAGATTCATAACTCCCAAAATGTTGATTGTATGAGGGCATGCAAATAACCATTGGAGAGGTGAGGAAGTGTTCTATAACTCCTGTATTTAGCTCCGGGTCAGATTCAAGCCACGTTAGCAACAGAAATGCATTTCCTGATTGCTGTTTGCAGTCAAGTCAGATTTGACATCGGTGCCAAAATTTTTGTTTTGAAGTTTTCTTGGCAGATTCAATGATGGCCACCCGTCATGGAGTTTTAGAAGCCATTATAGCATTCATCTTATACCAGTGATAGTTCCTTTCGCTCAATAGTGTTAACCATCTGTATGAACATGTCATTCCTGCCTCATTCAATATTACATGTCCATGCTCATTCCTTTCACATATCTAGTTAAACTCTTCAGTTGTCAAGCCAGTGTCAAGCTCTTAAATGAAGTTGCCCTCTCTGGTGAAATTTCCTTTTCTTCTGAACTCAGCATAAGAATCATCAGCATTGCCCTTTAGATTGGCATTATCCTTGTAAATTGTTGGGTTGTCATCATTAAGTTCTGCCATATTTTTTCTTCCTCGTTTGAAACAATGATGGTTTACCATTTCAAGCAACTCATTTCAATATTATTTTCTAGTATCATGCATCCTTGCTCAACTCACTAAAATTTGATGGCATGACTCATGGGGTAAGTGAATTAATACCATAAGGCTGTGATCATTGCATCGCTACATGTCACATTGCACCATAGCATGTGCATCATGACTGCACCGTACCATAATCATCAACTCACCAATGCATTTTGATCTTGATCATGGGTGTAGATAACCAATCCCACCTTGATCGTATCCTTGATAACTCTATGGTTGTTACTCATTTATGTTGATCTCTTTGACATGGATATACCCTTGAAGTAACATTGAACTTCTTTCATGTCATCTTGTAAGTCCTTTCATGCTCCTTTAGCCATTGAGTGTCAGACCTTCTGTCAAACACTTGAGTACCTCGACCATGCCCATTACTACCTTTATAAGCTTCATTGATCATTATGGACCATTGTGACTTCTCCTCTAACCACAACCATTCTTGGTAATCTGGAAGTCACATCGCAACCTTCTCATGAACCTTTAGGTCTCCATTTCTGAGCGTGACCATTCTTGTGTCTATAGCCATGCCTTAAGTCCATGTGCTGAAGATCAAGCTACAGGTTAGTTCAGACTAGTTGATGAGCTCTTCCAAATTGCAACCTTATCTTGAATTGTGCCAGTTCACCCAGGAGCCTCTTAAGATAAAAGTTGTAAGATGGAAAGCACATTTCTTCATCGGAATTAGCAAAAGAACCATGTGCATCATTCATCAGATTAGATGGCGTATCACTCGAGGTATGCAACCAAAAAGAATGGTATTGCGCTTGGAGTCTCATTGCTACAATATGTCGCATCCTGGCCCTAAGCTTATGGCTTCTCTCAGACTAATGATCAAAAGTCTTTCCTTATTAGTTTCAAATAACTTCTTGACTTAGTGCTTGCATATTGTTCACTCCCAACCAAGTGTACTCCTTGGTTCACGTCTACCATTGAGCCATATCGTTGTGGGTTCGCAAGTGCCTTCCTACAACCATTCCGCTCTAATGGTGCTCTTGTATTGGCTAAGCCTATCCAATACCCTGCTTGGTGTCGTTCACTTCTGAGCCATGTCGCTATGATCTCACACGCAACTTCATGTACCCATCCCATTTGATCTATCCAAGGGAATGTCATCTCTGCTTGTGCCAAAGATCATTCGGTCTTGTAATCTCACACCAATGGAAGCTATCAGCATCGGTGTGAAACTTGATAAAGGTCTTCTCCATCTAGAGCATTCGATGAAGCTGTAAGATAAAGGGGATTGGGTCATCAATGCAACATGATCAGAGTCGTCAGAGTGCTCTGTCGCCAACGCACAGAAGGAAAAGGCTGCATGAGAGACTGAGAAGTTCTCCTTCCAACTGTCCAGATATCCTTCTTTCTCCACAATCAGTGCATTTTCATTATTTCTTATGCTTTTCCCCTCCTTCATAAATCTCGGGATGAGATTTCTTTTAAGGGGGAGGGTTGTAACATGTGTTATGGCTTCCCTTATCACCTTCATTAGGGTCTTAATCAAGAATCAAACCCTTTGATTAATCCAATTCTATGTAAGCCAAAGTCAAAGTTCAAATAAATTCAAATCACATTCTTGAAGAAAATCAAGAAAACTCACCATTTTGAAACTCCAAATTCTTTTCATAAGTGGATGTGTCATCCAGGTGCAAACATGAGCATTTTGCCCAAATTTCATCAATTCTTAAAAATTCCAATGAAATCCTATTAAATTCTGTTGAATTCAAACCCTAGAGCTTTTTTGATTTTTAATTCAAATTCTATCCCAAATTTTGAAAAGTTCTAATAAGGAAAGTTGTTACTTATTTAATTCCTTACAAATCCATATAATATTTGGAATTTTTTAGCACAAGAAAATCAGAGTAAATAAGAAATGGCACTGTTTCTAGGGCCCAGCCCATTCTTTCTTTTTTTTCCTAGGCCGGCCCATGCGCCACCTTTTTCTTCCCCGACCGGAGCTGAGGTGTGCTGCTCATGCCAGCTCTGCCATGGAGCCCCTACCGCCCTACCACCGGTCGCCTCAAGCCCCTCCTAGCACCGTGCCTTATCCCCATCCACCGTCCACGTAGG
>VSTD030001929.1:0-12397 GCA_008808055.3 Sporobolus alterniflorus | reverse complement strand
CAAGGCACTAAATTAAGGTACATGACCAAGAAAAGGGTGTGATCTAACTTGCCATGGTGACATAGGTAAGAGATAATTTTAGAACAAGGTTTCTCTAATTAAGGGCCTTTAAGTAATTAAATATGAATTATCTTTGAATTAACCAAGGTTTAACAATTATTAAAGGAATTAATTTATTTTATAGTTTTATTCTAAATAATATATTTGAATTCAATTATCAGAGTTGATTTGATCATTTTCTAGATTCAAATGAAGATTCTATGAATTTTGGAGCTATAGGTAATTAAATAGGAACTATCCTTTAATTAACAAGGTTTACCAATTAATCCATAGATAATAATTAAATAAAATTAATTTCATATATTATGTTTGAATTCATATTTTTATAGAATTTATTTGAATTACTACAAATTTTTGAAGTTTGAACTTTAATTTGAAATTATTTAGATTAAACTGAAAGGTAATTGAAAAAGTGCACTGTGCTGGTGGGCCAAGCCCACATTGGCTTCTGGCCCGGCCTGGCTGAGTGGGCCGGCCACTCATGGCCTCAAGCCCCAATCTGAAGTAGGGGACTTCAATTCCCCAGCGGTGCCGGCGCTGGCCTAGCCGGTCAGCGGCGAGGGGCCGGTGGGGAAGAGGCTAGCTAGCGTCACCGGAGCATGGGGAAACCATCTGGGGCAGCGGGCGGGGAGGGGGGTGAGGGGATGACCGGAGGACCTTCATGATGGTGATAGTTGTCGGGCAATAGGGCTCAACGACGGCAGACCGAAGGAAGGGTCGAGGACGCTGAGTGAGGAGCCGTAGAGGACCACCACATCGGAGGGGACCTCATGGTGGAGACGGTGGCCCCAGATGGTGGTCAGACGTGGTTGTCGCTGTGGAGGGGCTCGCAGTGGAGATAAGAGCCCGGCGGCTTGGTGCTTCAGGGTAGCTTCCTTGCAGCACCGTCGACATGAAGACGGCGTGGCTCGACAGCGACCCTCTGCTACAGTTCACTAGAGGCAGCGCTTGCACGGACAGTGGCAGTGGCAAAGAGAAGATCGGGGCGCGGCGAGTGCGGTGGAGCTCACAGGAACTCGAGATGGGGACGCGAGGTGGGGAATGGAGAGGAGGAGAGGAACTTGGCCACGGCACAACGTGGGATAAGAACGCGACGCGCACATGGTTGCTGCCGAAAATAGTGGCGGTTGCAACTATGGGCAGTTGGGGTCCGGCAGGGACGGGGGTGACGGTCGCTGTGGCGCACCAACAGGTGTGGCGGTTCAGCCGAGGGCCTCGGGCCACTTCAAGCTGGCGTGGGTTCGGCCCATTAAGGGCAAGGGCCTAGTACTGTTCAACTGGGTCGGGCCCAAAACAAATATTCGAAAGAATTTCCACTAATCAAGCTGATCCAAGCTTGCAAAATAAGGAAAGGGGTACTTCCCAAGCTACAAAATTTTCCAAACTTGGAACAGTAGAAGATAAATTAAAAACAAACAAATTTTCTTTCGGGAAGAAGTCCAAATTCCAAACAGAATTTGAGTTAAAAATTCAGGAAAGAAAACAAATTTGAAAATGATTTGAATTTTAAAGGGGTTCACCTTTGAGGAAAAAATCCATAAACTCACCAAAAATCTTTCTTGACATGATCTTCAATACTGTGAATTTAGATTGAGTCACTTGTATTAAAAATTTTGAAGTTCCTTTACAAGTGGTAATTATGACTAAAAAGGAAAATAAAAAAAGAGTTAAATTCAAAATTTAATCGAACATAAATTATGTTTGTACTGTAACAAACAATGTAGCAATACTATTAGATGTATTGTAGCAGCTATGGTACACCAAGGGTGTTACACAAAGGCGCGGTACCTATTCGGATGAGAATTGGGTGAAGTAACGACGATGAAAACTTCACGGTAAAGGCACGGCGAGGTTGTAGAAAGGAAAGAAAGGCTCAAAAACATGTTCTGCAACCTATCTAGGGTTTGTGACCTGGAGAATTAACACAAGGCGGCTAGTAGGGCAAACCGATGAATGTAGCAGATCGGTTTGTTGTTGGATTGGTGGAATTAGGTGAGCGGCACAACCAAATGCACGGAGCAGAGTACTACAAATCAAAAACACGAATCCAAATTAGCAACAAGACTCAACCACGATGAACACAAACTCAACAAAGCAACTAAAAAATGAAGATTGTAGCTCTAAGGGCTATAGGATAGCGGAAAGAGTATAATTTTTCTGGCTTTTTCAGTGGAGCTTGGTATAAAGACAAAACTAACTATAAAGCACATGATAATACCTCACGGGCAACCTGCAATCTGATACTACTTAATGAGATTTTGGTTCTTGGTCTTCCGCGAGGTTGAGGTAGGTCGATTGGTGGAGATCTCGACGTTAGTGAGGAAGGCTCCAAACAGATGATCGTAACCTTGCAATCACTACACCATGGCTCCGTTGGTTACCAACATGTGCACACATGAATTGGCTTTGCCAAGAAGGCTAAGTTCCTATAGATGCAACCGATAACAAAAGCAAGAACATGAAAGAATGCATCTAAACTTGCAGATAAATGTATAGCTCACGAATGTGGGGGTTTTACGAACCGTCAAGCAGCAAAATTGTTCTTAACAGATTAATCTAAGCAAAACCTGACTAATCTCAATGGTGGATACTGGATATATTAGCTAGGGGCTGTGGCCGAATGCTAGCATGCGTCCCTAGCGGACTCCAACTTGATAAATGGGCCATCGGCTCAAAATAGGTGGTGCAGCACTAGAAAGTTTCAGGAAATCTGTTTTGTTTCGCCGATTGTGGCCGATTCCAATTTTAGTTGACCATGGGACTAGTGGTATTGGAGAGGACATCTCCTTAGCTGTCCATGCATTTGCAGGACACCCAAATTGGAGGTCGGACGCATCATGTACGTCAATTTGAAAGTAAGGTGATCCTGGACTCTGAGTTGGACCCGAAGTTAGACTCATGGATGCCGTATTGGCTTGGATCTCCAGGACCATCTTGATGTTCCACATTTCCTCCATGATCCACTCCTTGATTCCTAGTAACAATTAAGTCATTAGGTAGCCATCTATTCTCAAGATCATTAGCGGACAAACATAAGAATGAACTTTCCGAACGACATAGTTGTTGTGCTCATGATCTCGTAATTGGTCCCTGCACCACAATAGAAGGAGTGGTTGTATCCCACGTTGTGATGTCCTCATTAACTGCTGTGACGGCCAGATGGCATCCTGTTGTGGCGGTGAAATAAGAGAACATTTGAACTTCTACTGCTGCTATTGTTGCGGCTATAGCTACTGGAATTGCCGCTGTTGGAATTGTGGGCGATTGCCCCAATTCTGCTGTTGTTGCGGTCAGCGCAACTTACCCCTAGGTGGGGTATACACCATGCGGTACTTAGGAGGAGCACCACTAGAACCCCCCACTGGAAGAGGATCTAGGCATCATCCCCTTCCTCTTCTTCTCATTAGCCTTTATTGATCAATGGCGACACTCACCAATTCATTGTATGATAGACTGGTGACTGACCCAAGCACTCTTGTAGGTGGATGGTAAGACCTATACGGTATATGTTGGCCTTCTTCTCATTCGTTTCGATGTGGTATGACCCGTATTGTGCAAGGGTATTGAACTGCCTCGTGTAGTCAAACATGTTGTGGTTCCCTTGCTCAAGGTCCAGAAATTCTTTCAGCTTGCAGTGGAGCAGACCCACAGATAGGTGATATGCGCAGAAAGCAGTACTGGACTTGCCCCATGGGATGTGGTGATCACTAGGTAGGGCGATAGTGTAAGTAGCCCACCAGGCTCCAGCTAAGCCTCTCAGTTGTTATGCAACACACATAGTCTTCTGATACTCTATGTAGTGGAGTAGTCTGAACTTGGACTCCGTGGTACGGAGCCAGCTGTTTGCCTCTAAGGGGTCGATCACATCGACAAAGACTAGCAGGTGAGTTGCCAAAAAATCCGAATACGAAGAATCCCTCTCTTGATGTTGAGGTTGCTGGCGTTTGGCACCACGACGCTCGTTGTTCTCAACCAACCTCCTCATAAGGTCATTCTGTGTTGCCAGCAATTGCTCCAGGCTGACTAGTGGGTGAGGTGGTGGAGGTGGGGCATTGCTACATGGGACTTGGCCACGTCCACGTTCGGTAGATCCCTCAGGGATGTCAAGGATAGGGTCATCAGAAGTCCTTGTACACACCATCTATCATATTAAGGTTTGCATCATTAGATATTTGCACATGTCTAGTAGAATATGACGTAAACTTTGCATAAGGTAAACACAATGTAAAAGAGCAAAAATATTATTTACAATAGGTAAACATCCATTTATTCATAAGCTTGGTTATCATGCAAAATATTACAACAAGGGTTACATGTCATTTGTACAAGTGGGTGAAATGGAACCTGCCTATGAAAAACACAATGGGCACGAGAACCTTGTCCTCACACTGTGGGTTACATCTGAGGTTACAAGCTATCAAGCTACTTGCTAGCCTAACCTAAATCCACTCAAAATTTGACTCCCCGCATCCTACAGTGACGAGACCTAGTCCTCGTGGTTGACAGGCTCAAGTGGTGCCTGCCCCCTAAAGCTCCAACAACTACTTCTCGAGGTTGGTGATCGTCTCAGCTCTCTTCAAGCTCGACATCCTGTGATTCCACGTGGTGCTCAACGTGGACAATCCCGTGGGTACGGATATCCACCTCCTCATGGGTGGTGTTGAGCAACATACTGGTGTACTTCCATCCATGCTCGGCCTCACTAAGATGATGGTAAGCAACCTGTAGCTCACCATCCTGCTCTAAAGGGGAGAGTGCACTACTGTGGAGGACGACATTCTCATACCTCAGCCTCCCCAACTCACATGATGTAGTAGTGGCGCGGTCCTCATATGTTGTCAAAAGCATATGCTACTGCATGCCGATCCTAGCAGTGTTCTGCTGATGGTTGAACAAGTACTATGAGTACATGACCAATGAAGTTGTCGTGGCGCTGAAGTGAGGGTCCTCGTGGTCAGACATGGCTTCAAGGCGCTGCCTCCGCACGGGGTTCTCCTGATTCCAAATTGGGAGAAGCGTGGTAGGTAGTGCTGCTGTAGCAGTGAGGCGGCTCTTGCTCAGGTAAGTGAGAGCGGTGTGTGCCATCATCTCAACGTCGGTGTTGGGCTCGCTACTGATGATGGACCCTGACCATGCTCTGAGGGGTCTATGGGTATCGTCACACTGGCCTTGCACACTTCCACGCTATGGGCAACGGTAGATCGGAGCATCGCCCTTGTAGCTGAGATGGAGGAGTGCGTCGTATAGCACTCTCGGGAAGCCTAGGAAGTGCTAGCCCATGGAACAAAGCCTCCCATCCTCGGCGAGGTAGAAGTGCGGGTAGTCAGCCTTGTTTGTCTGAAAACATCACCACAAACACATCACTAATCCTCAACAATAACAATTCCATAATGGAAGTACATAAATTGCACAAAGCGAATAGTAGTAAGGAAAAAAGTGAAAATGGAACTGTTCCCAAAGGATTCTGTCCCGGAGTTTAACACCAAAAAGTTGGGCAACTCTCCCAAGTTTCTAACCAATACTCGTACAACTATGTCCGCTAAACGGTTTAGAGGAGGGTGTGTGATTTCACTATCCATCATACCTAGTAGTTGATAGGGATAATATTTTGCGTTATCTCATGTTTTCCACTAACAATGGCAGGTAAGGACAAGTGTAGCGACTAGAGTGTTCTCCATAATGATATTTGAGAGATGCTACAAGTGATGAATGGTTCTATGAATAAGCACATTCAATACATGGACAATATATTTGGTAATGACAAAAATCTTCAAATTCAACCTTCTTATAATTGATTCAATATGGATGCATATCTTGATTAGTAAATGACAATGGATAAAAAGTTTGCACAATGTCATATGTGTGATAGGAGATGAGTCAAGATTGTTGTTAGTTCTTTCACCTCTTTTGTTTTGACTTGGTGGAAGAACCTATGTGTTTCGGATAAACCCCGAACTTGGAAGGGTATGAAAATACTTATGAGGGAAAAGTTTTCTCAACATGATTTAGCGAAACATATCCCTATTGTATCTTCTTTTATGCCTAACATTTTGCAAGACAATGAACAAAACACAGATGACTATAGGGAAGAGAATGAAGTGATTATAATGTCACATGAAGTGTTAGAATTATCCACTGATCTTGCACCAAAAACTTCTGCAAATGAGAGCAAAGAAGGGGAGTCGTGCACCACAGCTACTACTACTGTAAGCATCCACCACCTTGAGTTGAGGACAACTCAAAACCAAGAAGGGGAGAATGATGAGATCATGAAAATGTTTGCTGCATCGGGTGTCTCCATTGAAATGTCCCCATGGCCTCCACCTTTCACGATGATGGGAAGATAAGGTTATGTTGCGGCAGCTTTGAAGATAACTTTGAGTCAAGGATGACTCAAATGTAAGAAGGGGAGGATGATGAGGACATGCCTTTCATGGATACAACCACATTCTCATGGAGCGATACTAAGACAATTTTTAAATACAATAAACTTGTTCTTATGTTCTTCCACCAATTATTTTGAGAACTGATTGCTACCTAATGATTTAATTATTGTTAGAAACCATTGAGATGATGAGGAGAATGAACCAGACATCAAGAGTGCACTGGAGAGGCAAGGAGATGCACACATCAAGGTGGATATCCAATCCAATTTGGAATTCCTGAGTTTGACTTCGAGCCCAACTCAGAGTCTAGGACCACCTAGATTTCAAATTGATGTACAGGATGCATATGAAATCACATTTGGACATTCTATATGTGCACAGAAAGAGGACGAGATAAACTTTCCAATGCCACTAGTTTCAGGTCAAACAAAAGTCGTATTTGACCATAATTGCTAGAACAAGTTCAATATCTAGAGTCCAACTTGTCCAAGAGCTATCCATATTAAAACAGATGCCTAGGTCGCATACGACATCCAATTGTTGCATTCTTGGACACCCTGGAAAGGTAAGGAGATAACATTTCCAATGCAACTGGTCTCAAGTCCAAATTCATAAGCAATCAATGGCAACATCGAAAGAGTGGCCACCACACCAATAGAGTTTAGGTTTTCCTTAGATTAATTTGTTAGAAATAGTTTCACTGTCGTTACAGTTTGTGGGACCCCAACTTATGAGCTTAATCATTCATCCACAATTCAGATTGCATCTACTTGTGTTCTCGCTTGCAGGGATTACCCTTCTTGGCGAGGTCAATTTGAGTGGCACGGATTGATAACAAACGGAGCGGTGGTGTAGTGACTGCAAGGGTTCGAGGTTCTGTTCGGAGCCTTCGTCATCAACGTCAATATCTCAACCAATAGACTTACCTCTACCTCTCGGAAGATCAGGATCCAATCTAACATCAAGTGGTGTCAGATTTCAGGTTTCCCATGAGGTATTATTGTGTCTTTTAGTTTAGTTGTTGTTTTTTATACCTAGAGTCCACAGAAAAGCCAACAAAAACAACGTTCGTTGATCATCTTTCCACTATCCTATACCCTTTGAGCCTTCACAACGTTAATTTTCAGATTGGTTTTGTTGAGTTTGTGTCCTAGTCAAAGTCATATTGCTTGTTTAGGTTGTGTTCTTGAGTTTTGCATCTAGATATCAAGTCCTTTTGCATCATGTCATCTCGTCTTGTTTGGAATTGTCTCTGTCCAGTTTGTTATTTTGATCATATCTCCCTCATACAAACTCAGATTCTTGTGTTCTTGTACTTTATGGAAAGATTAGAAATGTGTTCTTGTACTTTATGGAAAGATTAGAAATGTGTTCTTGTACTTTATGGAAAGATTAGATTTTTTTACTTTCATATACAGATGTTTTGTAGAAAAAATTGTTCTCATGGTCATAAGTTTAATAGATCTAAATCTGTTCTATAATTAGGATTTTCTAAGTAGTCTGTATTTCGGGGCCAATATATCTTTCTTCCTTTTTCTAAATAAGGCTTGACATATACTAAAATTGAAGAGAAAAGAAGGATCTACATCATTCCTGTTGTAAGTTTTAATGTTTAAAGAGGTATACATTGTCAAATCAGCAGTAGCCTAATTAGCAGAGATTTTGTATCGGGCTGGTAAGATATTTGTTGATTGGTTTGAATTGTATTATGATTTTGCAGCACTTTCGATAAAAAAAGAGAACTGAAAGGCAAGTGCAAATATAAAAGAGCCGCACAAGAAAAAAAGGAAATAAAAAAATCAGAAGTGCTTGCATCCTTTGTGTCCTCTATACTTCAATATATGTCTTGTTAGCTTGAACTAGTGTTGAGAATATGTTTAGGCCAGCAACTTTGACAAGTACTTTGGACACTTACTCAACTTTGCTATCTGATTTTAATTTTGCTAATCCTTACTACCAAATTTTGCCATCCAAGCTACACTTACTCTCCTGAGCAGAACAGGTTCACCTTGTAGTCATCCCACGCTCTACAGGTTATCATCCTAGCCACTGATTGCTACCTGTTGTGTAAGTAGAACACTTGTAAGAGTGGGGTAAGACGCTTGAGAGTGTGTGATCCCACCTTTTCCTTGTCATACTAGTTGTTTCGGGATAATACTCTTGTGTTGTTTTCTATTTTCTATTCACTATGACAGGGGATCCAGATGAGGATTGTGTTAGCAATAAAGAACTTCGTGACATGATGAAGGTGATGATTGAGTTGTTGACCAAGAACCAAGTGTCCACCACTACAACATCTCCTTCCACAACAAGCTATTGTATCCTTCCATCCCTTCCTTCCTATGATGGATTTGCTTCCAATAAATATTTTGCTTGGGAAATAGGAATGGATAAAAATTTTGGACAACGTCGTATATGTGAGAGGAGAAAGCTTAGAAATGTTGCTAGTGTTCTAATGAATAATACATTAGCTTGGTGGAAACATTTATGTGAATCTGACAAATTGCCTAAAACATGGAACGCTGTGAAAATTCTCATGAGAAATACTTTTACTGATTCATCTCCTACATCTAATTTGAAATTTGAGATACATTCTTTGGAGGAGGAGGAAGAAACTATTGCATCCCCAATTGTGCATAATATTTTGTAGGAAGTCGAGATCGAGCAATAAAAGGAATAGAAATAGGTTCACTTCCAAGAAGGGGAGCATTATTGCTTACCCAAGATATCTTCAACAACAAGACTCAAACAGAGGATGGTTTGCTTTCAAGAAGGGGAGAATGATGAGATCATGAACATGTTTGCTGCATCGGGTGTCTACATTGAAATGTCCCCATGGCCTCCACATTTCACGATGATGGGAAGACAAGGTTATGTTGCTGTGGCTTTGAAGATAACTTTGAGTCAATGATGACTGAAATGTAAGAAGGGGGGGTGACGAGGACATGCCTTTTATGGATACAACCACATTCTCATGGAGCGATACTAAGACATGTTTTAAATATGATAAACTCATTCTTATGTTCTTTCACCAATTATTTTAAGAACCGATTGCTACCTAATGATTTAGTTATTGTTAGGAACCATGGAGATGAGGAGGAGGACGAACAGGACACCAAGAAGGCACTGGAGATGTAAGGAGATGTGCATATCAAGGTGGAGATCCAATCCAATTCGGAATTTCTGAGTTTGACTTAGAGTCCAACTCGGAGTCCAGGACCACCTCGACTTCAAATTGATGTATATGATGCATACAAAATCGGATTTAGAAGTTCTACATATGCACGAAAAGAGGATGAGATAATATTTCTAATGGCACTAGTGCCAGGTCTAACTAAAATCGGATTCAACCGTAATTGCCGCAACATTTTCAATATCCAGAGTCCAACTCATCTAGGTGCTGTCCACATTAACAATGATGGACAGGTCACATATGACATCCAATTGAGGTGTTCTTGGACTCCTTGGAAAGTTAAGGAGATACCCTTTCCAATAGAACTATTCTCATGTCCAAATTCATACAAAATCAACAGGAATCGTCAAACCAGTAGTTGCCACACCATTAGAGTTTGTGAGACCCCAACTTGTGAGCTTAATCATTCATCCGCAATTCAGATTGCATCTACTTCATTCTTACTTGTGTTCTTGATTGCGCTTGCAGGGATTAGCCTTTGTAGCGAGGTCAATTCGTGTCACACAGATTGATAACCAATGGAGCGGCGGTGTAGTGACTGCAAGGGTTCAAAGTTCTATTTGGAGCCTTCATCTTAAACGTCGAGATATCCACCAATCGACTTACCTCTAGCTCTTGGAAGATCGGGACACAACCTCCCATCATTTGACGATCAACGTCGCTGCCGAACTCTATTTCTGGACAGAACAACGGCAAAATGGATCTTCAATTTCCAATCTCGGATTGGCAAAAACTCCGGAAGTCCCAAATACCGTTTTGGCAGACAACTCTCTCAGCTTTCCAATGATCTGTTAAATGGCTCCAAACAGTTAGCGATTTGTGAGTTACGGCAGTTGAAAACTCGACCGGTTGTTGAATCAGCATTTCTGAGCAGATTGCACCTTCCTGTATAAATCAGATTTTCAGTGAAATTTCGCCATGATCTCCCCTGAAACTTCATATACAAAAAATGTTGCCAACGAACCCAGCTTTCTGCTGGTTACTCATATGACCTGTTTTGACATGCGGTTTGGTCGCTATGGCAGTTTGAAGTCAGCTTCCAGTTCTGGGCAGATTTTGGACATATTGGGTATACGGTGCTTGATCAGGTTTTTCGGCCACAAGATGAGTGAAACTCGCTAGGGTTTGAAGAGCTGTTCTGAAGGTAACAAACTCAGTTTTCCAACACCTACTCAAACACACGTTTTTGATAACCACAACAACGGTTACAACTGTTTAAGCACATCTCACATGAGTTCGGTGTGTCACTAAAAATCTAATTAGCGAAAGGTTTTGAGGGCTTGTCACGGGTTCAGACAATGAAGATTACCACTTTTAATCTTGCTTATAAAGTTTATTTATTAGGTGACTTATACATGCAACTCATCTTAATCGACCTCACAAAAAAGAAAAGAAATGATCCGCTATTGCGATTCGTTCGGATATGGTGGCACAACGGTCTCAAACATCTTCGCTAATGATTTAATACATGTTAGTGTACCTGTGGAAAATAGACAATCATCCCCAACATATGGGCATTTCACATCATCCCCATCACATGCGCATTTCACTTCATCCTCAACACATGGGCATTGCACAAACCGCCAAATAAGCTCAAAAACAGAAAGGAAAGCATACACATGTCCCAATAGTTCTACAAAAGCCACAAACAACTAAATAAGGTCATAAACAACAAAAGAAGGTTAACACACCAAAGATCACTGCATACCTTCATTGATGCAATTCGGAGAGGTATGTGAGCAAATATGTTAGCTTGACACCTTAAGAAACTACTATAGTCCTTATATGAGCTAAGCGATCCTCACCGGCAAAGCGTAGTTGTAATTTTTTGGTACTTGGTGTGCTGCCTCAAGATTGCTCTAATAACCAACTGTAACAAACCACCTCGGAGAGGGGGTTCATCGACCCGGATCATCTTGAGCGATTCTTGGTGAAGCGAGAACACAATCAACACACATGGGTACAATACCATATATTGAAGTTCAAGTATAAGTTATTACAAATTAGGTTCACATTTTGAGTATACAAAAGGTTGAATCCCAAAGGATGCTTCAAAACATGACTCAAAGTTTGCGGAAGCGATTTCTCTCATGATCAGTACATTCTCTTCACCCTAGAAGAGAATGACATCCATCAGTGCTCTAAGCCTGAGGATCCCAATATGGTGCCCAACCCTCAACGGTTTGGACCTCCCACTAACAACCCTTGTCGACATCACCAGAACGAGGAAGCAGCTCCTCACCTGCTCATAGGAGACAACAGGACCAAAGCTTCAGTGACTACACTCAGCAAGACTTATCCATGGTGACCAAAGACCACTAGACATGCAATGGCTTTAAACAAGACTAATGAACTCATATGCCAACTAACACCTGGATTAAGTACTATTAAGCATGTTATTTAGCTAGGTTAAGTTGATTAACATGAGAAGGTTTGCATCTCACTCTAAGCATGCAAAGGTATCCAAGCAATATTGATTAACATAAGCCATGCCTCCAAAGTAGTCATCTCCATCCATATAGTTATCCTGACGATATTATGAAGTTGATAATTCTACGTTTAGGTGTGGCAAACAAGCCATCACCCATATCGAAGGTTGTCGTGGGGATTCGAATCAATAGTCAACCTTACAAGGGTATAAACTTGTCAGCACAACACACATAGTGAGAAACCAAGTGGTTAGTTCCTTGGTTTGATTGTGATGAGTCATTGACTTGGCGAGGTTTGAATTTGAATCCGGGATAGTTTTGTTTTGTTT
>VSTD030001928.1:0-12399 GCA_008808055.3 Sporobolus alterniflorus | reverse complement strand
GCAGGATGAACCAGGTGGCGCAGAGGCACTGGGACATGTTCGCTGACGACTCGTTCAGCGGGGACCTCCCGGGTCACCTCATGGCGTACCCCATCGGCGTGGGCGACGGCGGCCAGCTCGTGGAGACCACGGCGAGGTTCCCGGACACTAAGGCCAAGGTGCTCGGTACCAAGTCTGACATTCTTCCGGCCATCCTCACCACGTGATCCACTTTATTATATCCATGGTGAGCTACTGCGATTTGGGAGTGACAAAGTGCAGAGATTGATTTGGGAGTGACAAGTGAGATTTGGTATGTCGATTGCTGTAAATAAGGTGTGCATTGTATGTGTGAATAAAAGCACAGTGATGGAGCTCCTGCCAAGATGATGAAATTAAAGCCTACTAGACTGTTCGGCAATCTCGATAAACTTCATATGTCTGATCAATTATATTCATGTGAGCAATTTGGCACGTTTCCATATTTTCTTAAGCTTGTACACTACACTGAATACACATAGTTTCTTAATAAGTCTGTATACAAGTAAATGCACAGACGACGATTTACAGAAGACGTTTGTGGGGGTCAGCTCATCCATGGGCAGGAGTAGTGCAGGCACGCAAGGACGTAGGGTGATCGGGTACGCCTTGTTCGAACGCTCGGTGCACGTCAACTGCATCGTGTCCCGATCGATGTCTAGGTTGAACGCGGCCGTGACCCCCATCATCTTCCCCCGTGACGCCAAGATCTGCCCCGTGCCCATCGTTTCAGCGGACAGCTGCCGTGTCCGTACGCTTCTCTCCAGCACCCAGCCGGTGGTGCAGCCATTTTTCCGTCTCGCAAACATGGAGGAGACAGTTCGCTGAGCAAAGTCCGCAATGTCAGGCAGCGAGGACGACGAGAACTCGGCGGTGCTCTGGTCCATGGTGAGCACCGCCCTCCCGCCGTCGGCGTGCCAGTCCATGGCGGACCCGCTGCAACGCATCTCCTTCCCTTGGTTGTCGTTGCCGGTTCGCACTTTGCAACATGAGCCACCTGATGTGAATATACTGGCCACGCTGCCGTTCCGGGACAAGCGAACGGCCCTGAAATTCGACATCCCTAAACCATTCCCACCTGGCTCAGGGCCTTGGAGCAGGAAGGCTTCGGCTCCACGTTGGGGAGGGCATGCCGTCGCCGTCCCCGTGCCAACCTTCACCATCCTTTGAGTCAAGGGCTCACACACGAACATGCCCAGATGATGATGGAATCCTTTGACGACGTCAATCACCAAGAGGAGCAGGCTTCCGCGGCTGTCATTGACCGTCCGTCCACTTGGATAAGCATAAGCCCTTCTTCTCCTTCCCGCGGACAACGTTGAGATTGTTCTGGTCAGGCTAATGCTTTTGCATGGGCACGTTGCCTGCTTGCATTCAGTTACCGATTCATCTTGATTTGGGGATGACTCATGGTTAGGCCTGTTTGATAAGGCTTCTTTATAAATGGTTTCATCTAAAGAGTCGGAGGAGCTACTTTTTTTTACTTCATCTATGTAATACGCTGCCTCTGTTTTCTAAAAAAGCGTTTGATATGACTTCACTAAAAAAATGGGGAAGCTGGAGCTAAAGCACAAAAAGAATCCATACCAAACAGGCTCTTCATGGAATGCACATCCATTTTTTAAAAAAATGATGCACAACGTTGCCTCCATTTTGAATTGCAGTGGGAGTCTGATTCGGACTCTGCGTCTCAGTTGATCTTATGGTGACGACTGATATACGGAGTACAGTTTTGCGTGTCGTGTAGCAGAGACGTCAAACATGGATGGTGCCGGTGTGAGATGGAAAAACTAACTATAGCATCATCACCGGAGTCAATGGATGACAAGGGCATTTAGAAAAGGACATACATGTACTTTTGGCTCTCTAAGGGCTCCGTAATTTCCAGATCAGGCGATCATGGCTCTCAAGGGGCTATCTGGTGATTTGGGCCTCTCCCTCCGGTGATCTTCCCTTCTCTTTTCTCTAATCGTGGAGGGGATCTTCCCCTCCTCGATCTCCGGTACAAGAACTCTCTTCTCTTCCTTCTATGGATCTTTCGGGCCTCAGTTTCCTTCCCGGGATTGGGGTGCAAGAGGCTGTCCGAAGCAGATATGGGAAACCTATCAATTTGTTTCCGATTCAAGGTCTCAAGGAGTTCAAATTGCTGGTTTCTGTTGGGCGTTGCAAATTTAAGCTCTCAAGCATTGGTCTCCTGTTGCAAGCTACTTTGGGCAGTAATGCGGCTGATTTTAGGCCGCAGTTCATCTCCGATAGAGTTTACAGCTTTGTGGTGGCCTCCAGAAATGTTGGTTTTCACATATTAAATCTCTAGTTTTTTTCCTGTGAGCAATACAAAATCTTTTTCAACCTCTGGGGAAATGGTGGTGCTCATTGGCAGCTTGAAGCAAAGAAGTATTTTCATGAAGAAGAAAGTCAGTGGACTGAGGTTCTTGGCAGACGTGACCATAAGGGTTTCAAATCTTATGCTGACTCGGTTATTGGGGGTTCTCTCTAGCACCAATAAAATTCCTTTGGGATTTCATTCACCAAGGATGTCTGGTTTTGTCAAGAGAGATTCTCAGTCTTAGAGGAAATTAGTTTTTCAAAGGATTGTGTGGCCTCGCTCCAGAGTTAACCTAGCATATCGTCAGGATCATGGTAAGCAGTAGCGTTTCCCGAAGCCTGTTCATCAACGCGTGAAGAACATGCGGGTGCAGCGGAATCTGGGGGATCAGTTTATTCAAAATTTGAAAGCTCAAGATAAGGGGAAACGGCCTATGGAGGAGCCTGATTCTCAGCAGAAATTATGGGCCTATCACCAATGCGCCATATTTGGGATTAAATGGCCTATATGCAAGAAATAGTCGGTTTGTCAAAGATGCTCTAAATCAGGCCATGTGACCCTGCATGTTGTTCAGCCCAATGGAAAAGAGTGAGTGCCCAAGGAAAGTCTGGCTATGGAAAGGAAAGGGCCAATGCAAATTCGCAGCGTCCGAACGGTTCATCTCCCCTGCCTCGTACGGAGCTTGCTCTCAACTCTGTTTCTCAAAACCCTATTGCTCCCTCACAACACTCTCCTTCACCTACGGCAAGGTCAGCATCAATGGCCTACCAAAGAGCCGACCCGCGTCTTTTGCGCCACATGGTTTTCAAGCTATGAATATCAATCATCATCAGCTGATGGCAAGAGCAGTTGTTAGGCATCAGGTGCCTACTCATGATGATTTTGCTATAGTAAGTATGAATCCTTTGTTGGGTCATGCACCTCAGTTTGGTCCTATTCGAGAAGTCATTTTGAAGTTTTTAGAAGAACACATGCGCTTTGAAGTGAGAGATATCCAACCAACCCATTTAGGTCAAGCCCTAGTTCATTTTGTTCATGTTCATGACAGGGATATCCTGGTGAATCATAGTCCCTACCCTTATGATGATGTTCAGATAAGCTTTGCTAGACACAACCAGGGTAGGAATTGGAGAACCACAAATATTAATCGTGAATGCTGGCTTACGCTCATGGACTTTCCCCTTGAGTATTGGAATAGTGAATCCATCCAGAGTGCCATTGATTCATTTGGGAAGATGCTGATCTAGGAAAATGACAGAGGTCACTTAGCCCGGTTGCTAGTCAGAGCACGTGTCACCGATTTGCAAGATGTTCCTCACTTTCTAGTAGTGACTGAGTCAGAAGGATTTCAAGGGGAATCTTAAACTGTTCAGTGTGAGATTCTAGCAGCACCTATTAGAAGTGCTACCCCCTAATGAAGATGAAATCCTAGTCTAGGGAGGCAATGGGAATCCACCTATTTTTGATTTTTTTTGGTTTAGGACAGCAGGCCCCAGCCCCTGGTTTTCATCTTGCTATTGAGGGAGGTAATGTACCTCAGGCCCAGGGAAATGGGATCCATGGAGTTAATGCACATGGTCCTGATGTTGCCCTAGTTGCTCAAGCCCAGGAGGGTGTTCTGCTTGATCTGAACATGGACCCCTTACATAACCAGGAAGGGATGGATGACATTGCAGGCCTCTTTTTGCCTGATCTGAACATGTTAGCCCAGGATGATGAGATGATTATTGGTCTAGAAGGCAACCAAGAATTAAATGGCAATGAGGGGAATGATCAAGAAGGACCTATCAGTATGGTGCTAAACTCTTTTGAGCAGTCTATCAGTGATGCTGGTGAAGAAATAGAATAGCAAGCAACCCAGGATGAAGATGCTGAGATAGTGCTTGCTCTTCCTATTCAGTCAGTTAACTTTCTTCATCTTGAGTTGCAGCATGAGGACTTAAATGCCATTGAAGATGTTGCATCGGAACCTGCAATTGATCTTGTCAATAGTATAATTTTAAAAGAAGTGCAAAGGCATGATTTAGGGGCCCAAATTGAGCTAGAGCAATAGAGTATGATTCCTGTAGCTGCTAGTACCTCAACTGCTGCTGGTAATTCTTTATCTGCTACTGGGTTGGAGTTGGTGACTGAGACCAATTCAAATGGGGGAGGCTGATAATAATCTGAAAGAAGTTTCTGTTGCCCAGGTTCAAACTGTCAGTTAGGTGTTGTTGCCTGAAGGAGCTGGTAATATCATATCCGCTGAAGGTGTGGGGACAAATTCAAACTCTATGGTTGGGGTGGAGAGTGATAGAGTCCTCCAAGAGGATGCCATGGCGCTACCTTTAGATCATACTCAAGTACAACCTGGTAATGCCATTGTTCCAGTAGGACAGACAAACCCTAGTCAAGTGAGGGGCAACTTACACATTGGTATGGCTCTCCTACCATACTCTATTGATTTTGACCCTGTCTATGAAAGTTTCTGTGAGAACAGGGGTTTTAACAGCTTGACCCCCAAACAAAATGCTGAAAGTATAAGGTTATGGGAAAATTTTCTCCTCAAAGCAGCTCTGATGGCTTCCAGATTCCACAAGTGTGGAGAGATTTCTTGACTGTTATACTACTCAATCCATCTAGATTTGAGTGGGCAAAGGCTTTTATTGGTTCAAAGGCATGGAAGATCATTATTGTTGATAGAAGCTCGGAAGATCGGGTCACATTTTCAATCCCAAACAATTGCCTAGTAGAGGAAGAATTTCACTGTCAAAACAAGTAGTTGGAAGCACATGCTGATACTCCAAAACTGGGGGCAACTAATGAGGTGCAGTGCAGCTCTCCTAACCTGAATCACAAGAGAAAGCTATCCATGGCTCCCCTGGTGGAAACTGATGTTAGAAGGAGCATCAGAATTAAAGGGAAGGATTCTGGCTTCAAAGGTTCTTCTTGCCCTAGTAAAGCATGTCTATGTTGTGACACAGTCCATCCCACTCTTTCCAACAGAGTTATTAGAAGCCTTGGAAAGGATTTCTATAAAATCCCTGCTAGTCAGTTGTCTGAAGATAATCTGAAGAAGAAGCCTCAGGGGTCAAAAACTTGCATTTCCAAGAAAGGTCAGAATAGCAAGGCTTCAAAAAGCCAGAAGAAGAGCAATGATGAAAGTCCAAAGAAAAAGAGCAGAAAGGAGTGATGGGTTCTCTGGTTTTTCTAATAATCAGGGACTGCTTTATTTTACCCTGATGTATTTTGGTTATATTTGCTACTTATGTAATACCTTAAGCCTCCCTATTGCTGTGAAGGCCAGAACCTTTAATAACTCTATATTATGTTCTTGGATGATTTATTCCTGGTCCCGCTATCCAATGTTCTGGGGGTTGATGATTGATGTGTGGGTTTCTGGGAAACTTCTATGTTCCATTTGCTGCTATCATATCTAGCATGAGGTATTTCTGGTTCATGTTCAGAATGTTCTCGGTAATACCTGGTCCTTCTCCATGTCTCATAATTCCATGAAGATGCTCATGCTCTCTAGGTATTGGGGGTTTCTAATACTCACACGGTTTATATCATGTATTGAGCTCATGCTAGATCAATATACAACATCATCTTTCAACACATGCTTGCTGGTCATTCATGTGGTACAATCCTCTCAATCATTGTCTTTTAATGGATAATACAAATAGAAGGAACAATAGACAATGGAAGGTTCTCTGTTGGAATGTTTGAGGTATAAATTCAGCTGTAAAATGGTCAGCCATTAGAAGTAAAATAAGAGAAACCAATTGTGAAATAATCTGTTTACAGGAAACCAAAAGAGAAGTGTTTGATCACTCATATTTATGAAACTTGTACCCTCCTGAGCTAAACTGTTTCAAATTTGTCCCCTCAGATGGAAATTTGAGGGGGGGGGGGACATTAATAGTCTGGAAGAGCTCTAGATTTTCTGGAGAAGTTGTGTTTCAAAATAGTTATGCCATGAGTGTGGAATTTACATCTTTATTCTTGGGGGCCTCTTGGATTCTTTCAAATATATATGCTCCATGCACCCCCGAAGGCAGGCAAAGTTTCTTAGACTGGTTTCACAATGTGGAAGTTCCAATGGACACAGATTAGCTGCTAGTGGGGGATTTGAACTTAATTAGGAGATCAAGTGATAGAAACAAACCTGGAGGTAATGTTCATGATATGTTGAGATTCAATGCAGCTATCAGTAACTTGTGGTTGAAAGAACTCAAACTATATGGTAACAAATATACTTGGACCAATAAGCAAGAATCTCCACTTTTAGAAAGATTGGACTGGTTTTTTACATCTATTTCTTGGATGACAAATTATCCAGGCTCTTCAATTTCTACACTCTCAAGGGACACATCTGATCACTCTCCTTGACTAGTGAGCATATAGACTGATATTCCAAAATCCAAAGTCTTTAGATTTGAGAACTCTTGGCTTCTTCATGAAGATTTCATGAATGTCATGCAACATGGCTGGAGTTTGCCTACCCCACATTTTGATAAGGCAAAGAGGCTAGGGGCTAAATTTTAAAATTTGAGAAGAGTGCTCAAGGCTTGGCAGAGTCAACTCTCAAATATTAATACTTCTATTCATAATAACAAAGTGATGTTGTTCTGGTTAGATACTATGGAAGAATTTAGGGACCTTTCAATGGAGGAATGGAACTTCAAGAATCTTGTAAGAGTAAATATTGAGAATTTGTTGGAACAACAGAGAATTTATTGGCAGCAAAGAGGTAGGGTGAAATGGGCCGCATTAGGTGATGAAAACACAAAGTTCTTTCACTCTACTGCAACAATAAGGCACAATAAGAACACTATTATGGTGCTGAAGTATTCAAGTGGGCTGGAAAAGGTTAAACATGAAGGTACAACTCTTATTCTTTGAGAAGCTTTTAAGGAAAGGCTAGGCTGCAGTGAGTTCAATCATATGCACTTCAACCTCCAAGAATTATTAATGGAAGCAGATAGCTTGGATGAGCTATATAATGACTTTAATGTTGAGGAAATTGACAACATAGTAAAGAACCTTCCCTTAGGCAAATCTCCAGGCCCATATGGGTTCAATTCAGGTTTCTAGAAAAAGTGCTCAGGTGTTGTATCCCAAGACTTCTATGATTTGTGTGTTGTCTTCTACAACAACTCTCTTTGCATCAGGAGTATTAATATCTCCTAGATAGTGCTGATCCCAAAAATTGAGAATCCCATGAAAGTGTCTGACTTTAGACCTATCTCTCTCCTAAACACTTCCATCAAGCTAATTACAAAAGTCTTAGCAAATAGACTCTAGGAAGTAATTTTAAGGGTGATTCACCAGAACCAATATGGCTCTATCAAAAGTAGAAGCATTCAAGACTTTCTAGCCTGGTCCTTTGAGTATCCTCACTTGTGCCACATATCAAAGAAAGAACTGGTTATCCTGAAGTTGGATTTTGAGAAAGCCTTTGACAAAATTGAACACCAAGTCATTTTGGATGTCATGAAACATAAAGGTTTCCCTGAAGACTGGATAAAGTGGATAGAGGGCATTTTGAGCTCTGGAACATCTTTGGTGTTTCTAAATGGTATTCCTGATAAAGTTTCCCATTGCAAAAGGGGGGTGAGGCAAGGAGATCCATTATCCCCTTTATTATTTGTGCTAGCAGCAGATTTATTGCACTCCATAATAAACAAGGCCAAAGATCTTGGAGTGCTTAGATTGCCTATAGTTATGGGGCACACTTCTGACTTCCCCATAATTCAGTATGCCAACGATCATAATTCAGTATGCCGATGATACATTACTCATAATGGAAGCCTGTCCACTACAATTGATAGCACTCAAAGGAATTCTAAACTCTTTTGTTGAATCAACTGGGTTAAAGGTTAGCTATGAAAAATAATGTATGCTACCTATTAACATCAGCCAAGATAGACTGCAGCATTTGGCAAATACCTTTCATTGCAAGGCTGGGTCATTACCCTTCACATATTTGGGGTTGCCTCTAGGCACTCATCAACCAAGTGTTCAAGATTGCTTGCCCATGGTTGAAAGAATTGAAAGGAGGCTAGTGAGAACAACAATCTGGCTTACTCAAGGAGGGAAGTTACACCTAGTGAATTCAATGCTTAGCTCTCTTCCAACTTTTTTCATGTGCTCTATCAAGCTGCCAGTAGAGATTAAAAATCAGATTGACAAATATAGAAGGCACTATCTGTGGAGGGGAGGAGATTTAAATGGAAATAAACCTCCCCTAGCTACATGGAAATTAGTCACTAGACCTAAGCTCAAAGGAGGGCTAAGTGTTATCAGGCTTAATCTACAGAATGATGTGCTGCTCATGAAGAATCTTCACAAAATTTTCATGAAAGAAGATCTACCTTAGGTAAATCTTATTTGGACAAAATATTACCAAAATGGAAAGGTCCCTGGTCATACATTAAAAGGTTCTTTTGGTGGAAATGAGTGCTCAAATATCTAACCACATTCAAAGGTATTGCACATGCTCAATTAGGGGCAGGAGACACCATCTTATTCTAGCAGGATATGTGGAATGACAGAATCCTTGCAATGACTTACCCTGAACTTCATTCTTATGCTATAAACAAAAAATGCTACGGTCAAGACAATCTTAGACTCAGAAGTTCTCCAGGAAAACTTTAATTTACCCCTATCAGAAATAGCTTTTAATCAACTTTGTGAGCTAGATATCTTCTTGAAATCTATTCAAATTGGCAATGACAAAGACACCTGGAGCTATATATGGGGTAATCAGTAATATTCTGCATCTAAAGCTTATAAACATCTCATTGGCTCCCAACAGGTTCATCCAGCCTTTAAATGGTTGTGGCAATCTTCTTGTCAATTGAAGCATAAAGTATTCTATTGGTTGTTACATCAAAATAGGTTGAACACAAGAGGGCTTTTGAGGAGAAAGAGAATGCACTTAGACTCATACAGTTGTGAGCTTTGCATATTGTAGCGAGAAGAAACTCTAAGGCACTTGCTTTTCAAATGCTCCTTTGCTAGGAATTGTTGGCAGATGATTGGAGTGGTAGTACCTTCATGGCTAAGACCAGAGAGAGTAACAAGACACATAAAGAGAGCTTTGGGGGTTCCATTCGCTATGGACATCATTATTCTCATGTGTTGGTCCATATGGAAGGAAAGAAATCCTTGGATTTTTAACAATGAGGACCCTTCCATTGAGAAATGCAAATATACCTTTAAGAGGGAATTTGCACTGATCATCCACAGAACAAGAAAACATTATGTATCAAATATGGAATTGTGGCTTCATGCAATCCTTTAGAAGATTGCTGTTTTTTTCTTTTCCTTTGATGTTCCGTAGTTACATTTGGCTGGTCTTGTACAAACTTCTATTTATTTTTAAATATAATCAGTAGGGGGCAATCCCCTCTTGTTTTGATAAAAAAAATGGATGACAAGAAAGGCACTTGACTTTCTGCAGGACATATATGTATTTTGCTCATTATTTGAGTTACTGACTTTCCCTTATTTTTCCTTTTGCCGACCATTGAGTTTTGTGACCACGGGGAAATATCTTGTGCTTGGAAATAATTTGTGTTCTTAAGCTTCTATTAAATCTGGACCATCGATTTTAGATCTATCGGGTGTACGAGGAGGGATTATTTGCAAAATGGATCGGTTGAGGAGGGAGGAGCTAAATATAAGAAGTCACGTGGTTGTTAAATCTGAAATCAATGATTCAAATTTAATGGGAGCATGTGAGCACTGATTGTGTGAGAGCATAAGATACTTTCCCACGGTTAACCATAACCTCTTTGTTGACACTTTTTTGTTGGTTAGAGATAGAGTTGACCCATTAACCAGCTCCATCGTATTACTAGTGTATGTGTACTCTCTTTGTTTTCACATTATTGTCTACAGTTAATTCATTAGCGAGTTGCCTATCTCAATAACTTCTTCTAAACCTTGCAACAAATCTTAGCCCAGTGGTAAGATTAAAGCTTACTATACTGTTTAGCATTCTCTATAAACTTGAGATGTCTAAACCTTGTAGATGGTACTTTCTTCTTCTTTTTTATGAAACAAGAGGGGGTGGCCCCCTACTAAAATTTTATTAGAAAAGGTAGTAAAATAATTGTACAAAGGGACAAAAAAAGGATAAAAAGGAAAGCTAAACTAATGTTGATATCCATGATTGAAGATGGGCGGCTCTTTTTAGTCCTATGGATAACCATGACTAATTCACTTCTGAGAGAAGAAATACAGTTTTGAATACTAGGATCGCTGTTTTGAAAGAGCCATCCATTTCTTTGAGTCCAAATGCTCCAACACATCAAAATGATCATTTCCATAGCAAAAGGTTTCTTTAAAGATCTTTTGATTCATCTTGTGACTTTATCTGCTTTTAACCATGTGGGCATAGAAATTCCAATTGCTTGCCAACAGTTTCTGGCAAACATGCATTTTTTGAAAAATAAATGTTCGAGTTTCTCCTCACTTTGATGAATGCAGAACTCACAGACATAAGATTCTAGGAACATATTCTTCTTCTTAAGCAAGCTCCTTGTGTTCAGCCTGTTCTTGATCAATAACCAAAAGAACACCTTATGTTTCATTTGGCATGAAGACCTCCAAATCTAGTTGAACACTGGATGAACTGTAGCTGACCCAGTCAGGTGTTTATATGATTTTTGGCTTGAATAATTCTTGGATCCCCAAATATAGCTCCAGCTGTCAGTATCATTGCTTAATATCATGGTTTGTAAGGCAATTTCTAGCTCACTGAATTGAAAGAAAGCTTCTTTAAACAGGTAGACTGAAGAGATGTTGTAAGGAGTCAGTCCCTAAAACTTCTCAAAGAGTGATATCTTTATTCAGAGCAAATGAGAACATGTGGATAGGTGAATTAGAGTACACTTCCATTCCACATGTCTGCCAAAAATAAAATTGTGTCACCAGCACCAGCTTTTGCTTGAGCAATTCCTTTATATTGATCAAGTAATTTAACTATGTTTCTTCACCAAAAGGATTCTCTCTTTACCATCCTAGTAAGCTTTCCATTTCTGTAGTAATTAGGCCAGATTAATTTAACCCAAGGAAGATCTTCCTTACTGTAGAATTTATGCAAATGCTTCATGAGAAGTACATCATTTTGCCTTCTTAAATTTATCACTCCTTGACCACCTTTATTCTTTGCTTCCTAGCATTGATATCTCCTCCTCTCCATAGGTAATATCTTCTATATTTATCAATTTGATTCAAGATGGTTATAGGCACTTTGATGGAGCAAAGATAAAAAGTGGTCAGGGATGATAGCACTGAGTTCACCATCTGTAATTTGCCCCCTTGAGTTAGCCATAAAGATGTGTCAACCAATCTTTTTTCAACTCTATCAACTAGAGAGAGACAGTCTTAAACCGTAGGCTTACTCATGCTCAGGGAAGTCCTAGGCATGTGAATAATTATAATGGGCATGTCTCCATTATCAAAAGAGATACTGGATAATTGGCAAGTCAGAAGTGTAGCCCACTCTAATGACAGTCTCAGAAGGCCCATATTCTTTGCTTTGGACAATGGATTGAAGTAAATCAGCAGCTGTACTTTCTTCGTGATGCTGCATTCCGGACTGGGCTTGCTGAGGTAAGCCAGCCGTCCCGATCAGAGGAGGCAGAGCAGGCTAGGCGAGGACGCACGCGCGCGGCAGCCAGCGCCCAAAGGTGGTGCGTGGCAGAAGGGAGAAGATGGCCTGCACGTCGGAAGCAAAGCAGGCGTGCCGGGCTGAGCTTGGCCGCATGCAAGAAAGCTGCCATCGCCATTGCGCACAGGGCTCCGAGCAGCAAAGAGCACACACGCTGCGGCGGATCTTCTACGGCGCCGACCGAAGACGTTCTCACGGTCACAACTGTTCCTTGCCTTTATTCTTCTAGAGTCGAGGAACAGACACACCTCCCAACGTTCCAAGAGGTTGAAATTTTCACGACCGCTTACGGACGACTCTTACTACTAATTTATATCTTAACGAAAGGAATATTTTTTCACTGTTCTTAACGGTACTAGTAAAGGTTCTTTGATCAAACATGATTTGCGTC
>VSTD030001927.1:0-12400 GCA_008808055.3 Sporobolus alterniflorus | reverse complement strand
GTTTTGGAGTTGATTACTTTCTAGCCCTTCCCCACCTATGAATACTTAACCCATAGGAGTTAATGAAGGGAAATCTGCAAACAAAAGTAATTAACTCTCTAATCACCCTAAAAGCATGTGAGCCACATTGTTTACCTGCTTTGCTTATCTTCGTCGATTGTTGTTAACATTCTTACATGACATACCATTTAGGATCTAATGCCGCCTTCGACCAAGAGGAGTCTCTTGGGGGACAACCATCATGAAGCTTTGACGTAGCTAGCCTCTCTCCCGAGTAAGGCAAGCACCGGAGCATATCTCTTCCATTTAGGATTTTTGCTTTATAATCATTTCAGTTATGCTCTTGTATGTGCACTTACATTTAGGAGTTCAATGGAACCCTAGTCTTGCATTGTGATCCTTCCATGTCACCTTGATCCCAAGTGTAGCAATGCCACGTTAGAATGTCTATGCTTAGTAAACAGGATAACGGTAGAAGTTGAGTGAATGGAACTACTCGCGATAGGGCCCCTCCTTACGATGGTGGTTCTATGTGGTTAGAATTCTTTTAATGATCAGAAAGTCGCATGAAACTGAGACAGGGTGGGGCAACAAGGGGAAAGTGGAGAATACTAGATGGGAAAGGCGGTGAGTGTGTGTTTTCATGTTTGGAGCTCCAAAGATAGTAGCCCCCGCTCGTGTCAAGTAAGGACCGCATCGGTTGGGCCCTAAGGAACAATCATCGATTATGTACTGACACATGCAAAATTTATGGGGTTCCACAAACTTAGTAGCATTGGCAGTCACTGAGTCAAATGATACTTCACCATTCCTGTAGTGATGTATACTAGGATAGTGTATGGGCCACCCACGGATAGCCCGGAGAGGTATCGTGTGGAAGACATGCACTAGGGAGAGCTGGGACCCGGCCTGACTCCTTGATTGTCGTTGCAAATGGTGGGCATATGTAAGATCCTAGAGATCATGTGTACGCCGTGTTGTCAGATTTTCCCTTGCAAGGTGTATATGATTTGAGTCTCCGTGACACTCTTGGTCATGAGTGAAGGCTTGATCGTTGTGTCCAAACATAGTAATTCAACTTTCATAATGTTTATAGTTGCTAATGAGGATGGTGTTGACTACTTTGTTAGTCAATGAGTTGTTTATATCAAAAGTTGATTGATTACTCTCTCATGTTAGTTTGCAAACCTATGATGCTAATCACCTTAATCTTGGCTAAAACATGCTCAAAAGTGATTAAAAGTAGTTGTTGTAGGCATATGAATCCTTATTCACTTGAAGCCTTGCATGTCTAGAGTGTGACCGCTTGGTCACAATGGCTTAGTCTTGCAGAGTGTAGTTGCTAAAGATTTGCTTTGTATCTATGTTGTGTGTAGGTGATTTTCTTCCCCCTTCCAGCGATGCCAACAATGAATATCAGTGGGAGGCCCAGACTACTGAAGGCTGGACTCTATACTGGGACTCGTCTCAAGCATAGAGGTTACCGAGGAAGGTCTTCACCTCTAGGGTGAGGTGAATGGCCTTGACGTCCAGAGTCGATAACCGCTTCCGCTCAAAACATGTTCTATCTTTTAAAGCACCTTTTGCTTCCATCTTTTGTAAACTTAAACCTAAATTGTAATAGGTTAATTATCACTTAAACATGGTATTGTATGCTTGTATGTCATGTTTGTTCATTCTCGCTTTGTCAAGAATCCCCCGATCGATCTTGACATGACGAACCCCTCATTTCTGAGGTGGTTCTGTCACATTCTTCACTTAGGATCACCATAAGATCTTGTTCATCAAAATAAGCCCCGGTTTGGCACAGCTCCCAGCTTCTAATTCTCAGGCAGAATCAGGGGAGCTGTGCCAAATGCTTTAGAAACAGGAGAAGTGATTCTTGCCTAATTCTAAGAAGTGATTCTCTGAAATGAACTAAAGAGTTGAGAGCTGAAAAAGGTAGCTTCTCCTGATTCTGAGAAGTGATTCTCTGTTCTGATCCTAAAAATTTATCATAAAGAATTAAAGAGAATCACTTTCAGTCACAGAATCACTTCACAGGAGAATCAGGAGCTAGAGTTGTGCCAAACAGAGACTAAGCCTTGTTCCTAGATGACTTTAATGTAACAAATTTGTTAGATCGAAAGACCTAAGTTATGAAATGGACTCCCCCTCAAGACATGCAAAGTTTTGAATTTCTCTTAAGTAAGCATGTGCATATTCAATTAAGAATAATAGGGAATCTAAGTCATAACTTGGACACAAGAGAATTATAAGAGACAACACAATATAAAGGAACAAGAGAAATTCTTACTTAACTTCATATCCTTTACCCTTGGGATACAAGAATCACAGATTCTAATTTTGATGTCAAAGTGGAAATCACTTTGTTGGATTCTTGTCTCTCCCCCTTGCTTATTTGCAACTGACAATGTGTACCTGATGAGAACACAATGACGGTGTCCTGAATTTATCCCAAACTTTCACAATACCCAACAGTCAAATGATCTTCTCCAATTTTATAGCTGTAGTATAGCAGATATTCTGAGGCAAACTCAGATAAATATTCCTACAACAATAAGGGAAGAATATGATATTATATCGGGCACAAACCAAGATCCAATCAAAGTGATCATTCATACAATTAAGTACTTCACGACAATAGCAATTCAGACTCTGGAACCGATAATACAAACCAGCAGAATTAATCAGACGACAAGATTAATTGGTTTGACTTACAATTGCAACCCAAATCCTTGATAAGTTCCGACCACCCGTAGCACCAGCGACCATGAACAGAAGGATGAGGATTCATAGCAGGAATCTGAGTTGCACCCAAGCTGCATGAGCTTTATCACGATCTCACACAATCCTTGATGTACGAGTAGTTGCCGTCATGACGGCAGGAACGATGGCGACACCACCTCCTAAGGAGAAATCCTCGACTAAACTCACAATAATCAAAGCCTAAACCCTAATGTGCTGGCGGCGGCACATAATATAGTGTTAGGGTCATGGAAAGACCCTTGGATGAGCCCCTAATGGGCTCGGACATGATACACGGCCCAAAGACTCAAATACGGTGTCACAGCACCTGGATAGCTTCTGGAAACTCTACTTGTTTCACTAATTCTGCTAGACTCAGATTTTAGTTGGATATGAGACCAGTCCCGTTGGAAAGATAAGCTCATTATCTTTCCAAAGAGTTCAAGAACGACCTAATTGGATGCCGTATGCGACCTGGGCATTAGTTTTAAGTTGGACTACTTCTGAATTCTGAGTTCGACCCGAACTGGAATTTGAACTAGACTTGGACTTTCCATAACTTGAGATTTTGTTATTGGGTGGACTTGAGGCCGTGTAGAATTTGAAAGGAAGGTATCTCACACCCTTGTAAAGCCTTGGGGAACCCTGACATGATCCTTAGGTTCCTTAATCTTCAAAAGTATTGATCCAATCAGAACACAAGGCATAACATTGATCATGTTTTCATTGTTGCACAAATTAGCCCCAACAAATATTTTCTTCTTTGACTTTGCAACTAAAATATTATCAGAATCTTCAACGCACATAGTTGAATGGACTTGAAGATTTATGGGCTCAGCATTCTCTCTCCCTTGAATCAAAGCAGTCCTTGGCTTTACGGATATATCGATCAAGTCGCTCATATTTTCAGCAACTTTATTGTTGCAATTGGCCTTCAAATCATCCCCTACAACAGCCACATCATTCTCTTCCCCTTGAAACAAAGTCATCCTCGACTTTGGTATGGTTTTGGCAGGTTTCCTCCTTTTAACTGTGCCAAACACCTCGGCCTTTATAACTGTTTCCTTCATTGGCTTCAACACATGGGACACACCTTTATGCACAAATGAATAATGGTTGGAATGACTACTATGTGTAGCATCAAGATCATACTACCATGGTCGACCCAACAATAAATGACAAGCACTCATAGCTGCAACATCACAGTCAATTGTATCCATATAATTTCCAACAGAAAATTTTACTCGTCTTATGAGTAATTTTTAAAGTACCACTTTGATTCATCCACTGCACATAATGCAGCGTCGAAAGCCTCCACATAGACAAAGATAATACACTCACCTAATCTGAACTAATGGCATTAGTAAAACTACAGCCATCAATAATAAGCTTGCATACCTTGTCTTTAATTTTGCATTCAGACTGAAAAATACCGGAATGTTGCCGTTTGACAGTAGCAGTTGTGGCGTCATGCTGTACTTCTTGAGGCATTAAAGATATACCATTGAAAGCATCAATATCTTCTACAAGCAGTAGTTCATTGGGAGCATGAATAGTCCGCGGTGTGGATAATTCTTTTCTTGTATCAATAGCAGTAGCATAATTATTTCCTGACTATTTAGCAGGAGAGGAACTTTCAGCAACATGAACACCTCTATTTTCATCTCCTTTGACAGTAGCATATTTCTTGTTGTGTTCGTTGAGAGGAGAACAGATTTTAGAAAACAAACGAAAACATTACTTGTTATGCTGTTTGGTAGAACCTAGAAAATTTTGGCCACCAACAATAGACTTCTTTTTTGGATCACACTTGGGCATAGAAGCTTGTTGATTGACCGATGAAACTCGTTGCCTATGACATAACCATTCCTCATTGTACAGCCAACAATTGGAATTGTTGTCTTCTCTTTCCAAGCAACAGAAGGTTCCTTGCATTTTTCAACACTTCTAGAAATAGAAGCTGGAAGGTGTTCATGCCTAAGAAAATTTTGAGAGTGAGTTGCAGACTTCTTTCTGCAATGTGGGAGTGTAGGTGATTCAACCCTAACTATAGAATGAACGTACATTCTACTTGGTACCAAAAGAATTATCTCCACCTTTAGCTACTATTTTCCTTTGATGAGAAAAATCTCATTTTCAAATTCATATTTACCCTCCAACACTGTCCGCATATGATGCCATGATGTGCATGGTTCATCACCATGGTTAATAAGTCCTTGCTGAAATTCATTCCACCACTGCCAAAGATGGTTAGAGAAAGTCTGCTTTGCCAAATCTACTAATTGGTTTGACGACAATTCTCCACTGTAATAAAGAGCAAGGATCACATCTTCCCACTCATAGTACTCAAATAGAGAAGATTTTGCATATAATGTTGGCACAAACTTAGCTTTTCTATCAAGACAATATTTATCTGTCTTGATGTTCTCCATGGTTAACATACTCATCTCAAATCATCAACAAGAATTCCAATGTACTGTGAACAACCCAGCAAACTGATACCACCTGATGAGAACACGACGACGGTGTCCTGAATTTGTTCCAATCTTTCACAGCACCCAACAGTCAAATGATCTTCTCAAATTTTATAGCAGTAGTATAACGGATATTCTGAGACAAACTCGACAAATATTCCAACGACAATAACGGCAGAATATGATATTATCTCAGGCACAAACAAAGATCTGATCAAGGTGATCGGTGATACAATTAAGTACTTCACGGCAACAGCATTTCAGACTCTTGAACCAATGATACGAACCAGCAGAATTAATCAAATGGCAAGATAAATAGGCTTGACTTACAATTGCAACCCAAATCCTTGACAAGTTCCGACCACCCGTAGCACCAGCGGCCACGAATAGAAGCACGAGGATTCACAGTAGGAATCCGAGACGCACCCAAGCTACACGAGCTTAATCACAATCTCACACAATCCTTGATGGATCAGTAGTTGCTGTCACGATGGCGGCACCACCTCTAGAGCAGAAATCCTTGACTAAACTCACAATAATCAAAGCCTAAACACATCATATAGTGTTAGGATCATGGAAAGACCCCTGGGCGTGCCCCTATTGGGCTCGGACATGATACACGGCCCAAAGACCCAAATACGGTGTCGCAGCACCTGGATAGTTTCTGGAAACTCAACTTGTTTCACCAATTCTGCTAGACTCAGATTTTAGTTGGATATGAGACCAATCCCGTTGGAAAGATAAGCTCATTATCTTTCCAAAGAGTCAAAGAGCATCCTAATTGGGTGTCGTATGCAACCTGGGCATTAGTTTCAAGGTGGACTGCTCCTAAATTCCGAGTTGGACCCAAACTGGAATTGGAACTGGACTTGGACTTTCCATACCTCGAGATTTCATTATTAAGTGGACTTGAGGCCGTGTAGAACTTGAAAGGAAGGTATCCCGCACCCTTGGAAAGCCCTGGGGGACCCTGACATGATCCTTAGGTTCCTTAATCTTCAAAAGTATCGATCCAATCAGAACACAAGGCATAACATTGATCATGTTTTCATTGTTGCACAAATTAGCCCCAACAAATATTTTCTTCTTTGACTTTGCAACTGAAATATTATCAGAATCTTTAACATACATAGTTGAATGGACTTGAAGATTTATGGGCTCATCATTCTCTCTCCATTGAATCAAAGCCGTCCCTGGCTTTGTGGATATATCAATCAAGTCGCTCATATTTTTAGCAATTTTATTGTTGCAATAGGCCTTCAAATCACTCCCCCTACAATAGCCACATCAGTACCTATCATGGTAAATATATTGCTCCACAAAAGAGCCATTAAGAGCATCATATGGCATAATAGAATGATTCTTAAGAAAACTGGCCATACGATTTATTCCTATGCAAACAAGGAAGGTAAAGAAGTATGGATTGAAATTTAAGTACAAGGGTAAACACTTATCTTTCCTTGAGATGTCATTGGATATGGATTCGCATATATGTTCATGTGCTTGACTACTTGAAATAGATTGCATCTCCTTGTCGATTATCAAGCTTCCAATGCATATCAAGTCACCTACAACTTGATCAAGCAAGCTTTGGTACCCAAGCCTTGTTGGGTCCTTCATGGTTAGTCAATAAGAGTTTTGGTACCCAAATGGCACCAGCTCTATCACTAGGTGGACTAATCATCTTGATAGTGTTATTGTCATTCTTGGGCTCCATATGAGATATATTATTATTGACAATGTTATGAATGAGAGTTTGAGTTTTAGTGCAATCCTTAGTAAGGTGACCTTTGTCATGGCAAGTGTAGCTAGTTTGATGTTTGATTCTACTTGCTTTGTCTTTAGATTGCCTTTTGGCACTTTCATTCCTGCTCATGTGCCTCTCAGGTGCCACATTGAAGTCTTTGTTGCAATGTCCAGAGGTTCTGAAATTTTCTGCTAAAACTGGACCCTCCTGTTTAACAAACTGAACTATCCAATTTTGGTAGACTTGCTTCGTTGTTTCTTCTTTTGGACAGTTAGTAATCTTGTCGCATTTTTCTTTGCAAGAAAGCATCTTCTCTAAGATAAGCTTCTTTGTCTTCTAGAGAGTTACTCTTGGTCGTCTTTCTTTTTGGGCCATTTGGATGAGAAATGTCTCAATGTTGAGCACTCAAAGCATTTGACATGAGCTTTCTTCTTGATCTTTGGCTTGTCCATCTTTTGATAAGATTTATTCAAGTTGATTTGAGGCAAATTGGCACATATGACAATTGATTCCTTCTCAAGCTTCTTCACCATGTAATCACAGTTATGTTGAGATGGTTGCACATGACCTTCGCCTTTCAATCTACTCAATTCCATCTTTAGCATTTTAACTTCTCTCTTGAGCTCATCATTTTTACTTTCAATCATATTATCATAAGTTTCTAAAAGTACATGCTCATCACATAATGGCTTTGCTTTAGAGCAACAAGAGTTAGCACAAAATAAATTAATAGAATGGGGTGCACATGTGCAAGTGTGAGGTTGGGAGGATTTTACCATTGTAAACATAACCTCATGAGTTGACTCTAACAATGCATATGAATCAAGGAGTTTTTCATGAATGCATAGGAGATCCCCATGCCTCTTGTGCAATTAAATATGCTTGCTAATGAGCCTGTGAAACTCCTCCATGAGCACTTGATCATCATCAGTGTCAACAACACCATTATCAATATTGTTATCATCATCAGAGCTTGATGTAAAGCAATCATCTTCTTCCAACAACTTAGCTTTTGTTCTACCAAAACTAGAACATCCGGTTTGGGAAACCGGACCACCCAATTTTCTCAAACTGGTAGATTTTACCTTTCTTTTTAGATACTTGATTGCTCTACTTGATCTTGATCAATGTGCATAGAAGATGATGAAGTATTCTCTGATACATTTGTTCATGATGATCTCTTATCATTGCTTGAGCCATATATTTGGCCAAGCGCCTTCTAAAGAAGATTTGCACTTTCAAGCAAACTATACTCCATTTCGATCACGTCTTCTACTTATGCACTCAAGGCACTAGGTAAAGCTTTAGATGCATGGGCTTCAAGATATAGGTACTTCTCTTACGCTTAAGTTTGAGGGCAATCCTCCAAGGCATGAGAAAAGCCTACATCTACCATCCAACAAACTTGAGAATTCATTTTGTGTAAATAAGAAGACATTAGAGATTTTCATAAAACAAAGTTAGTTCCATTGAGATGGGGTACCTCCACCGAAGGCATTTTGATACAGGGAAGCGGCATCATCCTCTCTCCAAGCGGTTACACCTAATCAAGAGTTTAGGCTCTGATACCAATTGAAAGTCCGTTGATATCGCCTAGAGGGGAGGGTGAATAGGTGTTTCTAAAATTTAAACAAAAACTTGTAGCAGAATTAAACTGCCCAAACTGGACACTCCGACTTTGTCAGAGGGATAAGCACAGACATACTCAAGAAATTTTCTAGGTACTTTACAAAATAAAGCAAGCTACAATAACAACCTGGATGACCAAAACCGGATGCTCCGGTTTATCAAACTAGACAGTCCAGTTTCCTCAGGACAAACTATAAATAACACAAAGCAAGTTCCCAATTGAGCTCAATACTAACTTACGACTAAGGAGGGTGCAGGCAAGCTCAAGAGATATAGACACTAGTAAATTAAGCACAATTACACATGCACGCTAATAGACCGAAGAACTAGTAAATAAGCAATATCACAAGTAGGAAAACCAAAGGGTGGATACGGTATTTTGTTTGCCGAAGTTCAAAATCACCAACCCCATGATTCATATGTCTCTGTTGAGGAAGTTTGAGTTGCTTACCGAGCCCAAGTCCAAGTTGGGTCTCTTTCAACCACTTTTCTTGCTCCAATAAGATCTTGCTTCTCTCTTCGTGGGGGTGAATTGGACCTTTACAAACTTTCCCATGACCCACCACAATCTTGGAAGCTCTATGACGACACCTATCTGTCTAGAAGGCTTCACCTCCAAGAGTAACAAATGCTACAAAGATTTGCTTCACAAAGCTCAAGTGCTCACAAAGAGTATTCTCTCAACCTAAGCTTAGGTTTTCTCACAAATTACAAGATCCTCACAAAGAGGAGTTGGTGAGAACTTACAAAGGCATAGGAATAAATATTTTAGTGGGTGGCACCAGCAACCTCCAAAGGAGGGAGGGAAAAGCTTTTATACTTGTTCCACAAAAACTAGTCATTGGGAACTAGCCAGTAAAAACCAGAATATCCAGTTTTCAAAACCGGAATATTTGATTGTGGAAACTAGAACATCTGGAATTTGAAAACTAACCGTTGGAGGAATCTACTCAAACCGGACCATCCGATTTCCCTGGTTCAATGAGATGTGGAGTATGTATGGTCATTGTGTTTTACTCATCTCACTTGGCTTTTTAGGCTTTTGTTGAGCATCGAGACTTTGTTGGGAACCTATTAGCATCCCTCTTGATAGAGCGACATGCCTTCACTTAAGAATAAATATACAATACATTTCTTCAACTTGAGCTTCCACAATGGAGATTGTTGCCACTTCATTTCTTTTTTTTACTTTTATGAGGGTTGTCATATGTGATATTGCTTTGGCTTTGACTCTTAGAGGTTGTGACTTGTGACACTTCAAACCTTATGCTCAATTTCCACTTTTGATCTTCAAGCCACTTTGTACTTGATCTAATAAAGATTGACACTTAGAGATATGTGATTCTTCATGGCTAAATTGATTCCTCGGATTAAACATCCACTTATCCTTCTCCATCACATCTAGTATCTCGATGCCAAGACTCCTGTTTGTTCTTCTCTGATGCATGATTCATCGTGGCCTAGTCCTTATTAATCCTTATTCAACCACCATCATGTCTCTCACATCACTTCATGTCCTCTATAGACTCATTATTAAAAATCTTCTTCCATAGATATTTATTACTTAGAAATAGCACTTGATCAATCCTTTCTTGTATACAAGCAAGCCACTGATGTTGAATCAAGACAATATTCATTATCTTCTTGTTCATGTGTATTTCATTCTTGCCTTGACATAGATTTTTTAATATAGAACTATTTATTGGTTGACTATATATATCGATCACATAGTTCCATTTGCTCCATAATTCTACTCCAAGTGATATATCAATGAATACATTTATACTTTTCATTTAGAATCTACTCATATACTTAATAAAAGATATTAGACTTTTAATCAAGTTGTCATTCAATACACCAAAACCCACTAGGGGCCTAGATGCACTTTCATAAGCTATAACAAATTTGAACTTGTAATTTTGTACATCAGATGGATAGGATTGAAAGAATAAGTGTGAATTATTTTAGAATTTTTAGTGAACTTTTTTATTTTATGTACACAGTATGTGTACAGAAAGACCATATTCATGTGATACATTCCTATTTTGTATTATGGATATGTAAAAACTGAAATTATTTTTTTCCTAACATGCAAAATTGTTTTAAATGATTTATAATGCAATCCTTTATGTTGTTAACTTGCACAGGTTTTTCAATGTAAGAAAAGGGATGACTGTAAATGTTTGTTGGAATTCTTGTGTGATTGGAGGAAAAATGATACAGCTTATATCATGCAATTTTTCAGTCCAGTGGTGTCTCTTGTTTAAGCGTAACAATGATACTGGAGTGTTAACAATTAATCAGATTCGTGCACATAGTGATTATCATTACGGTACATTGTTTGTCAGGATCTGATCTAAACTAAGATTAGGAAAAAACTGCTAAAATTCAAGAGGGGAAATCTAAATTTGGTAAATAGATAATGCTCAGCCATGTCAGGATAGACGTAAATCTAACAACATCCTAGATTCTTAAGTTCCCATATTTTACCAACTTAATGAAATCAATGCTTGGATCATAAAATTAATAAAACAATTTTGCAACTAAAGATTAATTAATTTTTCATCTATCTATAATACAAAAACTAATGCACTCATATTTTCCGCATATTTTCATTTATTTCACACAACCAAGCTATGAAATAATCCTTTTTTAATCTTTTATATTTTTTGACACTCAAGGCATCTTGTTGTTGATGGTCACATTGATTATAACTACTACCTCTATCCCAAAAAAGACTTTACATTTGGCTTTGATCAAACATGTCTTTGACCAATGATTTCTTTAAATTCAATCAACTAACAATATAAGATTTATACTTTAAGATTCATTGTGAGATATATTTATAATTTGCATACTATTAAATATATCTCACAGTGAATCTTAAAGTATAAATCTTATATTGTTAAAGTTGATCGAATTTAAAGAAATCATTGGTCAAAGACAAATTTGAGCAAAGCCAAATGTAAAGTCTTTTTGGGATGGATGGAGTAATAAAGAGTCATAAATGGTACACTATTCATGGAGACTCGAAGACTCAAACCCAAATTGATTCATCAACAGTGGTATGCCACGTCTCATATACAATCCCTTTTTATGATGCTTACCTATGACATTTGTTGATGATCAAAATTGATTAAGTCCTAGTTTGATGTGTGCCCAACCAACAAAACCGAAGTCACCCATGCATAGGGCCATGAAGCAGCTCCGGAGGCATACAAGTACCATGAAGCACTACCAAAGCTCATCTCAGGAAGGAACACATAGTGCTATATGTGTGACAGAACCACCTCAGAAATAAGGGATTTGTCTCCCAAGATCATATCGGGAGATTCTCGACAAAGCCAGAATACTCGAACACATCACATGAAGCATACAATACCATAGATATGAAATTAAAGTGAAGTTATTACATATTAATGTCATGTATTAGAGTATATTAATGCCATGTATTAGAGTTTATAAATGGTGAAGTGTTCATCTCTCACAGTAAGCACACACTCTTTACCCTAGAAGAGAGCGGGCCTCCTCGGATGACCTACACCTGTGAGTCCTAGTATAGAACCTAGCCCTCATTGGTCTGGATCTCCTACTGACAGCCCTTATCGACATCCCCGGAAGAAGGAGGAATATCCTCATCTGCACACAGGATAAAAATAATAAGAACAAAGCTTGAGCGACTACGCTCAACAAGACTTAACCGTCATGACCCAAAGGCCATGAAACTAGACATGCAAAGGCTTCAAGTGAAATAACGGACTCGAGCCTACTAGCACCTACTACTAATCACTTTTAAGCAAGT
>VSTD030001926.1:0-12400 GCA_008808055.3 Sporobolus alterniflorus | reverse complement strand
GTGAGTCCGTCGGCATAGAACCCAAAGGCTGAGGACATGTCTGCCAAAAAGCATATCCTGATTAGTATAATCATCTCCCTTACCCTAGATGCTATAGAGTCCCTGAGTTTTTTCAGTTTAGTGGGGAGGATGGTAAAACCACATTAGAGCATGTTGGCCAATTTATTTTACAATGTGGTGATGCTAGTGCTAATGACACATTAAAATTAAGAATATTTCCTTTATCGTTATCGGGCACTGCTTTTATTTGGTTTACTTCTCTTCCTCCTAATTCTGTATTCACTTGGGCTCAATTAGAACAAAAAATTCATGAGTACTTTTATTCTGGCAATACCGAGCTTAGATTATCGCATCTTACTATCATTTAACAAAAGCATAATAAACTTGCTGCCGATTACATTAGGAGGTTTATAGATACTAGGAATCAGTGCTTTAATTTAAATATTTCTGATAAGTATCTAGCTGATTTGGTTTATTCGGGATTAACACTGCACCTAAAGGAAAAACTAGAGAGTCATGTCTTTTCCGATGTTAACCAGGTCTTGCAGCGGGCTTTGGATTGTGAAAGCCGAGTCAAAGAGTCTAGAAACTTTCCTAGGAGTAGTGAAAAGGCTAGGAGTGAGCGTCACGTTAATGCGGTTGAGTATAGTAGTGAGTCGTTGGACAACGAAGAGGCCGACATGTGCGTAGCCGAATGGAGTTGTTGGTCCAAATCTAAACCATTTGTATGCTCTATCCTAAATCTGGCTTCTAAAAGCCAACAAGATGAAATATGCTACACATTCGACGTCGCTAGGTATGATAGGATTTTTGATTACTTGCTGCAAGAAAATCAAATTAAATTGCCAAGTAGTCACGTCATACCATCGTCAGAACAGCTCTAGAAGCATGCATATTGTAAATGGCATAATTCTTATTCTCATGCTACTAATGATTGTAATGTCTTCCATCGATAGGTTCAATCGACCATAAATAAAGGACGATCTAAATTTGCAGAAAGTCTCCAAATGAAGCTCCACAAGGATCCGTTCCCGGTGAACATGAATATGATCGAGCTCGATGGGAAGAAGGTCCTGGTTCGGCCATCTCAGACCGAGTCAACCATGGGCAAGGAGGTTGTCATAGGAGAAGAATGGCCGCCGAGTTTGATCGAACCAAAACGCCCAAAGGCCACCTTCGACATCCTCATGGCCAAATATAAGGAAGGCAGGGCCGACATCAGGGGGCATGAAAATCAGACCATCCAGAATACCAAATCGGACAGTCCGGTTTCTCTAAGTTAGACCAGCACATCTGTAGCCAGGAGCTCGCCCAGCATACGACCTCGGATTTCGCCGCGATGAAATTTAGAAGGTCGGGATCATCGTCAACATGATTATCATTCGACGCCTTGTCCTCTTTGGGCGGGCCACCACCAATGCACTTCCACCCGGGATGGTTAGGACCTACTCAAGATTTTGACCATGTAGGCTACTACGCAGGAGACGGCCGTTACAGATGTGTTGGCCACCAGGAGGACATGATGGCCTAAGGACAGGAAAATTGAACAGTTCAGAATGCCAAACTGGACCATCCAACCATGCCTGGGATGGCTCTAGCACCTCATTGGTGTCCTCCAGGCCTCACACCCAGCCAGAGGAGGAGGATCCAACAGATGAGGGCGCAGAAGATGAGGGATGAAGCGGCCGAAAAGGAGAGAGACGAATACTTCAACACCATCCGGCCAGTGATCCCGATGAAGCAGGAGTGGAGGGTGAAGAAGAAGTTCGACACCCTTGCACCCATGACCTCCGACGATGACATAGACCTGCTGGATGACGGCGAGGCTCTATTTATCAAGTACGGGTTTCTGCCACCGACCGGCATGGACATTAACATAGTGTTCACGTTACTAGTCGAGTTCAAGGGTGTCGAGGAGGGTGTAGCTCAGATGTGCTTCGGTCCCAAGGAGGTCATGTTCGAGAAGTCTGAAGAGTCAAGCCAGCACTTGAAGCCATTGTACATTCGGGGCCACATCGCTGGGAAGTCGGTCTCCAGGATGCTCGTCGACGGCGGTGCTACCGTCAACCTGATGTCGTACGCCGTGTTCAAGAAGCTTGGACGGGAGGATGACGAGCTCGTGAAGACCAACCTGATGCTTTACAACGCGGGGGGCAACCCGATGGAGGCCAGATGTGTCGTCTCCATGGAGCTCACCGTAGGGAGCAAGTCACTCGCTACCATTCTTCATCATTGAGGTGCAAGGTAACTATAGTGTTATTCTTGGCTACGATTGGATTCACGCCAATCGTTGCATTCCTTCTACTTTACACCAGTTTTTAATCTAGTGAATCGATGATGAGATTGAGGTAGTGCACACATACGCATCGGCTTATATCGCTCTAGTCGACGCCACGGTCGACTGGCAACATGGGAGCGCCCAGTACCTGTCGAGGAAGGATCTTACAGGCTATGACTTTCTTAGCATCTCAAAGGAATGATTTGTGCCTGTGTTTGTAAAGTCAGCTTCCGAAGCTCGACTTGGCAATGTAGTGTTTCAATGAGTACACAAAAGAATGTCGAGTGGTTATGACATCGCACGGAACAATATCGGTCTACTACGAATGATATGTGCAAGGGCATAGAAGATTTTGATGAAGTAGAAAAATTAGGACAATGTTTCTCGTCGGCCGACCCTTTAGAGGAGATTGATATAGGAGATAGGATTACCACAAGGCTGACATTTGTAAACAAGAACATATCTTTAGAGCACAGGGAGGCTATAATAAAGTTGCTTAGAGATTATATTGATTGTTTTGCCTGGAATTACCGTGAAATGCCCGGTCTTAGCCAAGAGTTAGTAGAACATCGACTTCCTATCAAATCTGGTTTCAGGCCTTACAAACAGCCCGCTCGAAGGTTTAATCTGATCATTCACAATTGGGTTAAAGAGGAGGTGGAATGACTACTGGACGTAGGGTTCATTTGACCTTACCGATACGCAGAGTGGGTTTCCAATATCGTACCCGTGGAAAAGAACACTGCAAAATTCGGGTATGTATAGACTTTCGCAATTTAAATAAAGTAACTCCTAAAGATGAATATCCTATGCCTATAGCTGATATGCATATTAATAATGCTTCTGGACATCGAGTAATTGACTTTTTAGATGGTAATGCTGGTTATAATCAAATCTTTATGGCCGAAGAGGATATGTCCAAAACGACTTTTCGTTGTCCTGGTTTTATCAATTTATTTGAATGGGTTGTTATGACTTTTGGTTTAAAAAAATGCTGATGCAACATATCAAAGGGTTATGAATTTGATCTTTCACGACTTTCTAAGAATCATACTAGAAGTTTACATTGATGATGTCATAGTTAAATTGGATAGCATGTATAGTCATTTATCCGATTTACGCTTAGCTCTTGAAAGGATGTGTCGATATGGGTTAAAAATAAATCCGCTAAAATGTGTTTTTGGTCTGTCAGCTGATAAGTTCTTAGGATTTATTATTCATGAACATGGTATAGAGATAGATCTTACAAAGATAGAGTCCATCAACAAAGTGAAGCCGCCACAATGTAAGAACGACATACAAAAGTTCATAGGAAAGTTGAATTACTTAAGACAATTTATTTCTAACTTATCGGAAAAGATTAGTACATTTGCTCCTATACTCCAGTTGAAGAATGAAGTGGAGTTCATTTAGAGTACTTTTGCACCAATAATCAAGTCGAATATGAAGTCATTTTGTTAGGTCTGCAAATTCTTAGTTCTATGGGCATCAAATATGTCGAGGCATTCGGGGATTCGTTGTTAGTTGTGCAGCAAGTTGTTGGCATGTTTTAATGCTTCGACGAGCCGTTAATTGATTATCTTGACAAATGCTTGGAAATTATTGCCCTTTTCGATGATTTTACTGTGCAGCATGTTTTCAGCGATGAAAATACAGTGACGAATGACTTGGCGCAGCAAGCATCAGGTTTCCGATCAAATTGAGAAAAATTGGTTTTTTTGGAAAACCCGAATGTTCTAGTTTGCCAAACCGGACCGTACGGTTTTCGGTCGATGCACAGTACAACAATCTATTCTGCTAAACCAAGTTCAGCAAAACTGGATGGTCCAATTTTTGAAACCGGAGGGTCCAGAATTTCTAGGATTACAGACGAATCAAGCAAAACAATGGTGGCCAATCCTGATGATTGGAGGACACCCCTGATATGTTACGTAGAGAACTCTGGTTATATTGCTGATAGGAAAGTTCGGCGGCAAGCTTTGAATTATGTCATGTTTGATAATACTCTTTATTGTCAAACTATAGATGGCTTATTGATTAAATGCTTAGGTTCGGATCAATCTAAGATAGCAATGGGGGAGGTTCATGAAGGTATTTGTGGTACTCATCAATCAACACACAAGATGAAATGGTTGCTCTGTCGTGCTGGGTTCTATTGACCGACTATGCTTAACGATTGTTTTAGGTACTACAAAGGTTGCAAATCATGCCAAAAGTTCAGAGATGTGTAATTGGCTCCTACAGCTATGTTGCATCCCATAATCAAACTGTGCCCGTTTCGCGGTTGGGCTTTAGACTTCGTTGGCCAAATTTATCCTGCTCATCTAAAGGCCATAGATTTGTATTAGTTGCTATAGATTACTTCACAAAGTGGATGGAGGCTGTCCTGTTGAAGAATATGATGCATAGAGAGGTAATCTACTTTATTTCAGAATATATCATTCATAGGTTCGGCATACCGCAGACATTAATCATGGATCAAGGTTTGTCATTTATGTCTCATCAAGTTCATAAATTTGCTGAGTCTCTTAAGATTAAGCTCGTTAGTTCTTCGCCGTACTATGCTCAGGCCAATGGTCAGGCCGAGTCTAGTAACAAGACTCTAATCAAGCTAATCAAGAAGAAGATTGAGGAGAATCCCAAGAGGTGGCATGAAGTCTTGTCAGAAGCGTTATGAGCACATCGCATCTCCAAATATAGCACTACAAAGATAACCCCTTTTGAGCTAGTTTACAGGCAAGATGTCGTTTTACCCATTGAGGTAAATCTGGATGCTTTGCGAATAGCTCAGCAAAATGAGTTGTCAGTTGTAGATTATCACAACTTAATGCTCGATAGGTTTGATGAAGTGTCGGATGAGAGGGCAAAGGCTTTAGGCGAAATCGAGAGGAATAAGTTGAGGGTAGCCAAAGCCTATAATAAGAGAGTAAAGGAAAATTCATTTTAGGTTGGAGATCTTGTTTGGAAGACAATTTTGCTTATTGGGTATAGAAGTGGTCTCCAAATTGGGAAGGACTGTATAAAATTAAGGAGGTAATTCTGAGAAATTCTTATATGGTTCAGAGAGTACAAGGGACCTCACTGCCGAGGGTGCTTAACGGGAAGTACTTGAAAATGTACTATCCTAGTGTTTGGCAAGAGGCTTGAGTTAAAAGACGGTCGATAACAATATTATCGCCTGTAACACAAAAAATGGCCGATGAAACATCATGAACATCATCCTAAGGTCAAATTTGGTCTAAAATTCCTTTTTAATATGTAAGCTAAACTAAAAGGCAGGGGGTATGTGTTGATGACCAAACTTGGTAAGGCTGGAAAAACCAGAGTATCTGATTTGGGACACCAGACTATTAGGTTTTGACAGTTTCAAAACAGGAATTAGACAAGAGCCAGATTTGAAGATTTGAAGATCTAAGGTGTTCTGAAGTAAGAAAAGGGACTAAAAGGCATCAAGGGACCAAGATAGAAGAAAATCAAGCAAGAAGCCGGAGTCACAGAAACCAGATCATTCGGTTTGCCAAACCAGACTATCCGATTTTCACAGATAGAGTCCGAGTAGGGTTTATGATTTTGTTTATTTAGGAAAGATTTGTCGTATCTGACCCAAAAAGCTACGTCTTGCTGCCTATATAAACATAGATCACGACCAATTGTAATCTAATGTCAATCAAATCAATCAAAATTCTACTTTTTACTCTTTTGCACCTTTTGCCCTAGTTTTAGGTTTTCTTCCCGTTTTCACTTCATTAGTTCTTCTAGCCTCTGCCACAACACCTTGAGTTGTCGTGGATCTTGTTCTTTCCCCTAGTCAGATGCCACTTGGCCAAAAAAAGAACGTCCTCACCAGAGCCAATGGTGCCCCTGACTACCGTTGGAGCCACTGAAACCAGACTGTTCGATTTGGCAAACCAGACCATCTGGTTTGCCTAGTTTTGAGCAGGAACTTTTGACTCTTGTTCGTTTCATGTGTGAACACAGTAATAGTTGTCTTGCCTCCTTAATTTCTTTGATCAGCCTTGCCCATTGAGACCAGCTCGTGTCGACCATTGCCAGTGCTTTCACAAGTTTGGCACAATCCGACTCGATTACCATTGGGAGATAGACCCATTCTATCGTTAAATGTATGCCTTCCTGACAACTGACCGCTTCCGCCTCCTCCACCGATGCCATGTTATCCAAGGTTCTCTAAGCTGATAGTAGTACACGGCCATTCATGTCTCAGAAGACAATGCTGGAGCTGGCTTCACCAGTGCTTGGACAGAAGCCCGCATCCATGTTAAGCTTAGCCCACACTTCTAGCGGTGGTTCCCATCCATTACTACCTCTGGTAGAATCTAAAGCCTGATCCCTGCCCTGAGCATTGACTATGCCATCATCATCCATTTTGCCCTTTGCTTTTTCATCCGCCACTCACTACTACAAAGTAGCACTATAGTGACATGGACTATTTTTATTGTAGCCACAGGCATAAATAGCCCGTTGCTACAGTGCTCAATAGTCACAGGCGATTTTACATTAGTAGCTGAGAAGTAGTCGGGAATAACAGTAGCCATAGTCATGCTGACATTAGCGTGCCCATTGCTGCTATTTTTCACAGTAGCAACATGCCACTTATGTCAGCAGCCCATCGCTACACATGCTTAATGGTCCTATACATGGTCCAAGCGCAACCTCTCTTTCAGAGTATAAAAAGACGGCGATGCCTTTTCCCCGCATCCCTAATCCACCGCCACAATCTCTCTCTCTCTTCTCTCCGTCTTCCTCCACCTTCTTGATGATGCCTTCTCCCTCTCTCTGTGGTGCACTTGCTGCTACAGTGGACGGACGACATGCGGCTGGTGGTGGTGCCTTTTCCCTTTCTCGAGCACGTTGGCCGATGGATCCACCCTCGAGCTCCTCCAGGGCGGATGGATCCAGCTCCGATCTCCTGTGCCTGTCTTTCTTAGCTTCGGTCTCCTACGCCCATCCGCCCGAGCTCCAGTCGGTGCCACCCCATTCGGTCTCGGTCGCGTCCCACCTGCCCTGGTCCCACCCCACCGCAGACAGCCGCGCCTTCTCCACTCACGTGCATCAGCACAGTGAACATTGAAGTATGCATGCCCCCCCTGAGTAGAGTAGCGAGACTTTCCCTTTGGTTTGCTTGCTTTGCCAGTTCTTCCTCCTCCATCAAGGCCAAGGCAGCTAGATCACCGGACAGCCAGTCGAGGACCTCGTGGCAGCGACGGAGCGAGGAAGGGGTTGGGATGCCACTGTTGCTCTAGTGCCAGTGGGGCCAGTGATGCCCGCCGTGGAGTTCTAACTAATTCTCCAACGGGTTGTGATGCTCTGAGGTATAAGCAAACTATTCCTTCTTGTTAGATTCACGCTACTTTCTTTTCCTGATTGCTCCCCTCACTTGTTTTACTATGCCTGTAGGTTTCAACTGCTGTTGCTGGATGCTTCTTTGTGATTGAAACAGTACTGAGGCCACTTTGTGCATTAGTCATATCATCAACTGTATCCAATGTTTTGTTAGGGGAACATGCACCTTTCATTTTCCCGACGTATGAACTAAAATCTGCTACTGGTATTTTACCCTATTATGATCATATTTGGTGTTTATAAGGTAGATGTTTCTTAGTTAAGTTGGATAACTCAGATGTTCTGGTTTCACAGTCTTTTGGTTCTATTTCAATTGTTCCTTTTGAAATAACAATCAAATGTAGCCAGTTTATGGTCTTGTAGCAGGCTTGACCTTGTTTCTTTTCAGGTTGGTGATGAATCATATTGATTAGCAATACATGTATGCTTGATTGAAGGTAACTATAATAATTTACTAGAAGTATGCTTGTTTTGTGAATCCTAGTTTGCATTATTCTTTTGTTCATTTACACAAACACCTTAATTTGCAGCACTGCTAAAATATTTAATTACTTTTATTTTGTGACTTATATCAAGACAGTCTTGCTCAGGAGCATGTTGATATGTTTGTTTTGGAGATCAAGTTGAAGATACAATCATCCCTCTTTATATGATGATGCTTGCTAGCTCTAGAATTTTTTTCATGTTACATTCATCTCTGTAAATGTGATATTGTGATATTATGATACACTCTGAATGTATGTGCACCTTTTTTGTGATATTGTTTAATTGTGATGAGCTGTGGTTTTACTTGATAAATTGCTCATTTGTTGAGTGTTTTTTGAAAAATTGTTAGTAGAGACGGGCATGCTGATGTCAGCTTACCAATTGCTACAGTTTTGCACTATAGCGATGGGCGGTGGCTTGCCTGTCTCTATTGTGGGGTCACGGTAAAGATGTGATATCAGCGTCCGTCTCTTTGTCTGTCGCTACAGTGACTTTATACCGTTGCTATAGAGGTAGTTTGTAGTAGTGACTATCAACTTCTGTTGACTTGCAGTTGCATACTGCTTAAGGAACTCTGCCGACCTTGACACTCCTCGTCCTTGACCGTGTGTAATCTCATTACGTATATGCCATACTCTCTAGAACAGCAACAATATCTTTGCCCTTGCTTCCTTGTCCACCGTACTCAGCAGCTGAGGCAGCCAATCCGGTCCGGAATATCTGAACTGTAGCTCACCGAGCAAAGACCAGTGCCTGCGCACCTCATGCCTAAGGGCAACTGTCTTCGTGCACTTCACCACCGCGTGGTAGGCAGACTCCTCTTCCCTTCCACAAAGTTGGCAGACAGCATCCCTCTCAAGGGTTCGGTTCTTCCTATTAGTTTGGGTTTCCAGAGTATCTTGTGACAGGGACCATGCAAACACCCGTACTTTTGGTGGCACTGTAGCCTTCTAGATGTCCTTGAATACAGGTCTACTTCCGTCAGGCTGTGAGCTGCAACCTTCCATGTTTTGATCAGCTCTACCCAGCTGCACTGCTAAGTGGTAAGCACTACGTGCCGAGAAAATTCTAGATTTTTCATAATACCATGCCACAAAGTCTTCCGGTATACTGCCTGATAACCTTACCTTGAGTATTTCCTGAACATCATGTGGGTGAAGAATGGTATTCAGAAGTTGCACATCCCATTCACACCTCCCAGGAATCATTAGCTAGGACACCCACCTGAGTTTGGTCCTCGTATGCTTTATAGTCAGTTTCCTTGATGGACCCCTTTCAATCCAAGGGTCTTACCAAATCTGTACCTTTGTTCCTGGTCCCACTCCAAATAATACCTTCTTTGAGAAGCTCCATACCATACATATAATCGACTTCTAAGTCGGAGAAGCATCACTAGGGCTTACCACGTCCACTACCTCCGTATGTGGGTAGTATTTGGCTTTCAGTAATCTGGCATAGAGGCTCTCTGGGTATTGAATCAACCTCCAAGCTTGTTTGGCTAGTAGAGCTTTATTAAAAGCCTTCATATCTCAAAATCTGACCCCCCCCCTTTCCTTTAGGTGATAACATTTTATCCCATGTAATCCAATGGACCTTTCTCTTCCCGTCCTCCCCCCTCCCCCCCCCTGCCAAAATTCCCTAATTACCTGGTTTAACTCTTCGCATAAATTCAGCGGTAACTTGAAAACTCCCATGGTATATGTGGGAATTGCCTGTGCAACAAATTTTATTAGGACTTCTTTGGCCATTGATGACATATGCTTCTCAGCTCATCCAGAGCAGCACTTCACCATCTTCTCCTTGGTTGTTTTGAACCTTTCCTTGTTCATCCTTCCTTTCGGCGTTAGCAGCCCTAAATATTTACCTTCACCCACTACATTATCCACATGAAGTAGTTCCAGTACCTTTGTTTTGCTTTCCTGAGTGCACTTGCTGCCGAACAACATAGAACTCTTTGATTGATTGATTTGCTGTCCTATACCTTTCTCATATTCATTGATCACACATATTATGACAGCAACTTGTCCCTCTGATGCTTCAAAGAATAGGAGGGTATTAGCTGCAAAGAGTAGATGCGAAATACCCGGTCCTCTACGGCAAATTTGCAACTCCTTCAGATTCTGATTTGTACCTCTTTCTACAATAGCTTCGACAGCCTGTCAGCTACAAACAGAAACAAGAAAGGAGATAACGGATCACCTTGGCGTAATGCCCTCGATGGCGTGAAAGATTCTAGCAACACATTGTTGAAACGAACTTAATAGCGGACAGTAGTAACACATGTCATAATCCACTGAACCCATTGTCTTTGAAAGCCCATCCATATCAAGACACCTTCCAAGTAACCCCAGTTGACACGATCATATGCCTTAGTAAAATCCAACTTCAATGCACCAAACTCCATACACTTTTTGCTTCCATGATTGATAGCGTGTAAGCACTCGAAGGCAATCAAGCCATTATTAGTTATGAGCCAGTCAGTAACGAAAGCACTTTGTGTAGGCTCAATTAGCTCCTGAAGCAAAGGCCTGAGCCTATTTACAAGGTATTATGAGACCACTTTATATATTACATTGCATTGGAAAATTGGTCTAATATCCTTGAGCAATTTTGGTTCCTCTTTCTTTGGGATGAGCACAATCGTTGTGTCATTCACACCTGTTGGCAGTTGGCCGGTCTCAAAGAACCTCTTCACTGCACACACTATGCCATCTCTTAATAGCCCCCAGTTTTTCTAAAAAAATGTGTCGAAAAACCGTAAGATCCTGATGCCTTAAGTGGCCCTATCTGAAACATTGTTGTACTGATCTCTTCCTCTGTGTATTCTTTACACAGGTTCTCATTCATGCTGACCGAAATTGTTGCCTAAAATAGTTGAGTTACCCCCTCTGGGTTCACATGTTGATCTGCCCTATATAGCCCTTTAAAGAAGTTTATGACCATTTGACCCATTACTTTTTTATTCTCTGTTATTGAAGGACCAGATAAGATGGGAGCCAATCAAAATTCATCGAAAGAACCTAGTCTATGTCCCAAAATAGATTCAACATATCTCTCTTCTAACTCGGTTACGATCGCATAGCTATTGATCCTCAAAACTAGGTTAGGAATTAACAAAGTTTTTGGCTGCCTCACGCACAGCCCACGAGACCAGAGAGAGAAACGGAAGTAGGGAACAGCAGTCAACACCAGCAGCAAAATGAATCTACGGCAAGAACCAACAACCGATGGAACTCACGGGAAAACTCAACACAACGGGAACCTGGGAGATGGATTTCAGACCCGACAGCGGAGAATCGAAGTCACCATGGACAAGCACCGGACCGAAATGACTTGGGCAAACTCTTGGCGCTGTAGAAAACAAAACAAGGCGAAACACCCCGGCAGCGGACGGAAATAGGGGCGCACAGGCAGCGGCGATAGCAGAGCACGGAACCTAGCAGCAAACACGGTCGGCGGAGATGGTAGGACAGAGCCGACGGATTTGGCGGAGAACCGAAGCCAAACGGCGAGCAAAAACCGACCGGCGGCGGTAGAAGCGGGGTCCAGGTGGTGCGCACAGCGCTCCCTGATGCGGGAATAGAGGTCCGAGCGGGAACGAAGAACCAGCGCCGCCGAACGAAGAAACCCAGCCGGAGGATGGAGTGCAGGACGATGGTGCCTGCAGATCTGCTGGGAAGAACGAGCTCAGAACGGATAGGGCGAGCCGGCGGCGGCAAGATGAAGACTTGGGTCGCCTGCTGCCCTGCGCTCAACCGAGGGAAAAGTCAACACCGGATCTGTCCGTGAAAACAAATTGGGACCGGAGAAAATGAGGCTGGCGGGGGAAGAAAGCGGTTGCTCTGCTCTCGTAGCCTGAGAACGAAGAATCGAGCTGAAGAACGGGACCTCGCTGGGTGATTCACGGTGCGGGAACGAATCGAGCAGAGGCGGCAAACGAAATCGACCCGAGAAACCAACTAGGACCGAAATCGGTGGCGACTGAAAAAAACTCGAGACTGAAACCGAACAAAAAATGAATCAAGCACAACCACGAAAATCAGAAATTAACAAGATTCACATACAATCACGGAGCTCATCGTGATCCCTTTCTTATTTGATTAGAAACAAAAATTAATTTATGACACACTAATTCTAACTTAAGAAATATAGAGTGATAGTAGGAGAAGTGCTAAGTATTTTTATCCCTCTATGATCTTATTTATATGTCCAAATAAAATACTAAAAATACTAAAATGTCAAACTAAATCAAACTGCGCAGCAAACAGGGGATTA
>VSTD030001925.1:0-12401 GCA_008808055.3 Sporobolus alterniflorus | reverse complement strand
TGCAGGATCAATGACTTGGATCTAATCAACCGAAGGGGTATGCTGGATCTAATCCTAGCCGCTGGTTGCGTGATGGATGGTGCAGGGGTGTTGCCGGTGAGGTGGCGGCGCTGGGCGAGCTCCCGTGGCGGCGCCATGGGAGGAGCTCGTCGGTGAAGCCTATCTCACGCTACGGTGCACTATCTTGGACGGGGTTTCTTCCTACAAGGGCGGTGGGCTTGGGGAACTCACCAGGGGGGTCTTTAGTCGGTGGGGAGCTCCGGAGCAGGGCGTGTGGTAGTGAGGCTCAAGCTTTGACCTTCGGCGACGGTGGCAGGGAGCTTCAAGGGGCAGCTCACAACGAGGCCGGGAAAAATGGGTGCGGTGCAAGTTGCAGAGCACCGACGTCGGGTTGTTGGAGCTTGAGAAGCTTCTCACACGGCGCGGCAATGAAAAGGGCTACCTAATGTTGGCTTCGGTTTTCCTCAAAATTCAGACTCGAGGGGTCATCTATTTAAAGGGGTTTCAGGTCCATAATCTCGTACGTGCATAGGACTCTATCTCCAAGCCATCTGGGATTCAGTTTCGATTGGATTCCGTTGAGATTTTCGGTTGGGGAAGAGAGCTCTGTTCGGCTTCGTCGCTTGGCGTGAGGAAGGGACGATGCCTCGCGTTGGGCTGCGCTTGGGCCATGGTTGCTTCACGCGTGGAGAGGGGGGCGTCCGAGACGGGCCGCTCGCCTCGGCTGGGGGTAGGCCGCTTCGCTGGGGCAGGTCGGGCAATTGGACCGCGCCGGAGTGGGGGGGAGGGGAGTGGCTGTTGGGTCGGGCTCGGCTTCCGGCCGGGTTTTGGCCCACAACCAAATTAATATTAAAAATTCCTTTTCTTTTTCCAAATCTATTCATAATTTGCAAACTAATTTGAATTCAATTCAAATTTGCATTTCGACGACTTCTACTCGCAAAATAAAATATAAGAACACTTCACCAACCAAGGAAAATTTTTGCATCGGCATGAAATGCAACAATCAAATTTTTATTTATGTATATATATTATAGGATATAATTTCTTTTGGAAAAATCAGGGTGTTACAACATCTCACTCGGCCATGTGGTGAGGTATAATGGACTGTGAAAACTTCTTCTGATCACATGGTTAAGTGCTGGATTCCTAAGATTTATTTTGCTAACCCCAGCACTGAGCCATCGACCTTTCCTCATCCTATGTAGGTGATGGATGGAGGCTTGGAGGACATGTGGCTCATGGATTCCGGTTGTTCATGACACATGACCAGAAACAATAAATGGTTCTCCAGCCTCACTCCCCGATCACAAAAGGAGTATGTAACTTGTGGGGATGACAAGAAGGGTAAGGTGCTTGATACCAGCATCATCAAGGTAAATGACCACTTCACCTTGAATGATGTCGCTCTTGTGGATAGGTTGAGATACATCCTACTTTTTGTCTCTCAGCTTGTTGATGTTGATTTGAGTGTGTTTTTCACAAATCAGAATCTCATATACTTGATTCACCTAGCAAACATGTTTGTAGCATCTCTCGCATTGGAAATGTTTTTCAAGCTAATTTTTTATTTGCTCAATCTTCTTTGAGGTGCTTGATTTTGCAGTCTTCTTCTGAGCTCTAGAAGTGGCATAGGAGGTTTGGTTATCTGAGTTTCGACTTGTTATGTCAACTCAGTGGCTTAGGCCTACTCTGAGGATTGCCCTTGCTCAAGGTTGAGAGTGACCTTGTTTGTCCTCCTTGTCGCCATGGCAAAATGATCGATGCTTCCCATTCTCTGGTTAATATTGTGATGACTGAGCACCCTGGATAGTTACTCCATATGGACACAATCGGTCCCTCTCGGGTTTGCTCCATGGGAGGCAAGTGGTACGTTCTTGTCATTGTTGATGACTATTCTCGTTACTCTTGGGTTTTCTTCTTGAAATGCAAGGATGAAGTGTTTGAGCACTTTCAGAGCTTGGCTTTGAGGTTGAACAATGAGCATCCAAACTTCTTGAAAGCCAATAGTAGTGACAATGGGGCTGAGTTTAGGAACGCCTCTTTTGATGAGTTTTGTCTTGAGCATGATACTGATCAGCCGTTCTTCACCCCATGTGTTTCTCAACTGAATGGAGGGGTGGAACGGAAGAACCACACTCTAGTTGAGATGGTCAGGACGATGCTCAATGAGCATAGGACACCTAGGCGTTTTTGGGCTGATGCTATCAACACTACATGCTATATTTCTAATCGAATCTTCCTACACTCGATTCTGCATTTGACTCCCCTTGAGCTTCTCTTTGGTCACAAGCTCTCTGCCGTTCTTCACCCCATGTGTTTCTCAACTGAATGGAGGGGTGGAACGGAAGAACCACACTCTAGTTGAGATGGTCAGGACGATGCTCAATGAGCATAGGACACCTAGGCGTTTTTGGGCTGATGCTATCAACACTACATGCTATATTTCTAATCGAATCTTCCTACACTCGATTCTGCATTTGACTCCCCTTGAGCTTCTCTTTGGTCACAAGCTCTCTATCTCTCATCTCAGTCCTTTTGGTTGCAAGTGATTTGTTTTAAAACATGGAAATCTTGATAAGTTTGAGCCTCGTTCTGCTAATGGCATCTTGCTTGGCTATGCTCCTCACGGCAGATCTTACTGTGTGTTTAACCTTGAGACTAACACCATTATTGAGGCATGTGGTATGAACTTTGATGAGACTGCTCCTTATCCTGAGTGTGTAGGTGACAAGTTAATGGACGAGAGCATCTTTGTAGATGAGGGACTACAGGGTGTCGACGGTGATGAAGTTGATCCACTACTTCCTTCTACATCGTTACCCAAGCTTGTTCCTGCTTCCACACTTGAAGCAGAGGCTCCTCAGGCTACTACCTCGTCCACAGTGGTAGTGGAGGCGTCACGGGGTGAGGGGAAGATCGTCTCCGAGCCGGGTGCTCCCTCTCAAATTCAGAAGGCACATCCACCTTAGCAGATCATAGGTAATCTAAATGAATGGGTGACACGGTCCTTGAGGTTAGCTCATCTCTCTTGTTTCACAAACACTCTCTTTGTTGGCCTCTTTGAGCCTCGAGATGTTGGACACGCTCTTTTTGATTCGAGTTGGGTCAATGCCATGCATGAGGAGCTAGAAAATTTTTATAGAAACCAGGTTTGGACTTTAGTTGAGCCCCCAAGAGATGTGAATGTCATAGGAACCAAATGGGTTTTTAAAAACAAACAGGGGGAGGATGGTGAGATTGTGAGGAATAGGGCTCGCCTTGTTGCTCAAGGGTTTAGTCAGATAGAAGGTCTAGACATTGGGGAGACATTTGCTCCTGTTGCTCGTCTTGAGGCCATTAGGATTCTTTTAGCCTTTGCCGCATCCAAGGAATTCAAACTCTATCAGATGAATGTGAAAAGTGCTTTCCTAAATGGTGTCATACAAAGGAAGTATTTGTTTGGCAGCCCCCAGGTTTCTAGAACCCCAAATATCCTAATAGAGTGTACAAGCTTTCAAAGGCTTTGTATGGGCTTAAGTATTCGCCACGGGCTTGGTATGCTAGGCTTAAGACTTTCTTGCTAGAGCATGGGTATGTTAGGTGGAGTGTAGACAAGACCCTCTTTACTCACTGATTTTTTTACTTGTTCAGATTTACGTGGATAATACCTTCCTTGGTGGCTCTTCTCACTCTCTTGTGCCCAGATTTCAGAACCCAGATTTCAGAAAAATGATGGGGAATGAGTTCCAGATGTCCATGATGGGAGAATTAACCTATTTCTTAGGTATCCAAGTCAAGAAAATGAAGCAAAGTGCCTTCGTACATCAAGCCAAGTACATGAAGGACCTAATGAAGAAGTTCAACATGATGAATGTCAAACCCGTGTCTACTCCGATGAGCACCGCTACGTCGCTTGGTCTAGATGAAGATGGCAAGGCTATTGACCAAAGAGAGTATAGGAGCATGATTGGCTCCCTCTTGTACCACACGGTGACACGGCCAGACATTTAGTTTGTTGTGTGCCTTTGTGCACACTTTCATGCTTCCCCATGCTTTTCACACCGGATGACCATTCTGTGAATTTTCAGGTATCTCAAACCCATAATCGAGTGTTGGATTTGGTATTCTGCTTCTTCTTTACTGGATCTTGTTGGTTTTTTCGATGCCAATTTTGTGGGTTGTGGGATGGATTGTAAAAGCACTACTTGTCATTTTCTTGGATCTTATCTCATTTACTGGTCTTCTCAGAAACAATCTTCAGTTTGCCCAATCCACCACAGAGGCTGATTATGTGGCTACTGCTACCTACTGCTCCCGGATCCTATGGATTGTGCACACCATGAGAGACTTTGGAGTACCTCAAAGTTTGACAACTGATCAGGGGCCCTCATTCATGTCACACCAATTTAAGGAGTTCGCGGAGTCTCTGAAGATCAAGTTGATGAACTCTTCTCCATATTATGCGCAAGCTAATGATTAGGCCGAGGCTAGCAACAAGGTGCTAACCAAGATCTTCAAGAAGAGAATCAAATACACCTCGAGGAGGTGGCATGAAAACATATTAGGGGTGTTGTGGGCGCATAGGACATCAAGACACAGAGCTACTAAGGTAACCCCCTTTGAGCTTGTATATGGCCAAGAAGCAGTGTTACCCACGGAGATAGGTTTGCAAAGCTTGAGGGTAACCAGGCAGGATAGCTTATTAGCTAAAGGGTATCACAAATTGATGATGGATAAGATTGATGACGTCCCTGAAAGCCGATTTAAAGCTTTGGAAGAGATAGAGAGGTAGAAGGTAAAGATAGCTAAGGCATATAATAAACATGTCATGGAAAAATCATTTCAAGTTGGAGATTTAGTATGGAAAACGATTTTGCTGTTAGGGACTCAAAGTGGTAAGTTTGGTAAGTGGTCACCTAGCTGGGAGGGACCGTTTAGAGTTATCCGGGTTGTATCGGGTAATGCTTACTTCATGGAAAATCTTGAAGGATACTCACTGCCGAAAGCCTTGAATGGTAAGTACTTAAAACTCTATTATCCTAGCATGTTGCAAGACCGATAAGGGAGATTATCGTCTTAAGGTGGACTGATGGTACAAAGAAGCAAGAACGGTTAAAGGTAATCATTCAGTGTAAGTATAAAAGAATGATTTGAAGCAAATCATTTATGTGGGTGTTGTCATATGTTTTCTGCTTTTATATGCAGGTTACACAAGAAACAGGAGGCATGTGTTACACCATAAAAAGGTAGCACAGAGGAATGCGACTAGACGGGTAACACGCTCAGATACAACTCGGGTAGCGACTCAGGTAAGGTTCCGGGCAGCGACTCAGGTAACGAATCCGGCACAATCTTGGGTAAAAATCCAGGTGAGCGTCCAGGTAAGAAATCGGGTAAGGAGTTACCCGACCGGGTAAAACTCAGGTAAGGAGGCCAGGCAGGACAAAAATCTTCATGATAAAGAGACTTATGTGCTTTGGGTAAGAGACCTTTTTGTACATAGGAACATCAAGTGTATACAAGACTGATTCAACAAGGAGATGAAGTTGAATCCAAGTCAAATAAACAGGGTCAATCCAAGTTGAAGGAGGAGATCAAAAGGAGTCTGAGCCAAGGAAAATTCCAAGATAAAGGACTCAGTTTAAATCAAGACCGAGTAGGATAAAGATCATGATTTTGAGTTGGTTTAAATCAAGGAGTCTATGCCAAGGAAAGGATCAAAGAATTCGGTTTAGTTTAAAGACCGAGTTGAGGGAGAAATTGAGCCAAGATAGAGTCCAAGATTGAAGACCGAGCTAAGTTAGAGTCCAAGTAGAGATCAAGCTAGAGTTCAAGTAGATAAAGTTAGCAAGATAGAGCCTTTGTAATCAAGAAGTCGAGTTGTAGAGAGATAGAAGTCAGTTTGAAGGGATGTAAAGAGATAGGAGTCGAGGTGTGTATATAAACCCAAAGTGAATGCGCCAAGGAAAGGCAAGCAATCAATCAAACACTTCTCTTTTTTGCATTTACTAGTTTTCTTAGTTTTACCGAGTTGTTTCTCTTGTCTTTGTTGCTTTGAAGAGAAAAGCAATCAGTTTAGCCTTATGAGACAAGGGCTTACTTTATTCCATGCGAGCCATCAAATTTTCGTGCTAACATATTTTGGTGTCTCCGGTGGGGACGACGTTCACGTGTTGATCATTGTCTAAGTGTCGCTGATAATCGGTGATCTACGCCGATTAAGAAGGATGATGATGAACCCGAAGGGTGGCGGACACTGGGCGGAGGTTGGACCTCGCAACACGATCATGGTGGTGATGGAGGATCTTCCCGAGGCAGAGAGGATTGTACCTGAGAAGGAACTCGAGGAGGAGACAACCACAGCAAGAAAAAGGAAACTCACATGTTTCTAGAAAACATGCACCGGGGTGATCAAGAAGGCTACCCCAACCATCACAACTACCACAACTACGGCTGTGGCATCCACGGTAACTCCTAACATGACTCCCGAAGAGTTAGTTAAGTTTATGGATGTTGCAGTGGCTAGTAAGTACGATAACTATCTTTCTAACTCGACGCGTGTTAGTATCGATGATGTGCGCAGTATGTTAGAGAGTTTTAAAACTGATCTACTAAATGCTTTGTCTAGGCAAATTAGATCGGTTGTGCAGCAAGTACAGGGTGAGGCGCAGGATAAACAACTGGATCTTGCATAGAGTACACCTTACCCAGGTCACACATCCGCACTGGGTAACATGGGCACACTCTTCCCAGGTAGCACTACTACACCGGGTAACACGGGGGTTTTGGCCAACACTATCACACCACACCCGGGTAGCACTTCAGGTAATGTTATTTATGTTGATGCTAGTTCACCATATCTGGGGGAGCACATCCATGCGTAATCCAGGGGGTTTTCCTAATGCTAGGATACCTTACCCGGGGGCGCATCCACTTCAGGTAACCTAGGGTTACCTGCACACGTTACCCAACTGAACCTGGGTGTATGCTCAAATTTTCAGCAGCCCTACTACCAAACAATGGCTTATAGATCCAACATACCTCCCATGGGCGCGGGTGTTCCACATGGACCTAATCCCGACATACTTTTCCCAAGAACACCAGCCTATGCGACACCTAACCCACAGGTAGATGGAGACAAGGAGGGGGTTAGAGATCAGATCGCTACGACATTACGGTAGTTTGGGTTCACACCTAAGGGCCGAGCTAGATCATACAAAAAGCCATGCCCCAAGTACTTTGACATGATTCCATATCCACAGTGTTTAGGTGATGATGCTCTGACCACATATGAGCACATATGGCAGTTTCTTGCATAGGTTAACGGCGTGGGCATCACCGACATGCACAAGATTACGATGTTCCTGTTATCTCTCACCGGGGCAGCCTTTAATTGGTTCACTTCCTTACCTCCGAACTTGATAGATTCTTAGGTTAGTTTGGAGCAGAAATTCCACGATTATTTCTGCAAGGGGAGGTAGAACTTAGATTGTCTGACCTTACATTCTTGAGGCAGAAGTATACCGAAACCATTTCTGATTACTTGAGGTGGTATAGGGAGGTTAGAAACCGGTGTTATAATCTAACCATTGTAGAAAAAGATTTTGCTAATCTAGCTTTTGCAGCTTTGACACCGTATCTCAGGGACAAGTTGGACGGGCAGGAGTTTTCTGACACTAACCAACTCTTGTAGCATGCATTGCCCTACGAGATTTGCATAGACAACTGGGTTGAAAAACCCAGGGATAAACCAATCCCGTGCTCTTTCTTGAAGCCCAATGAAGAACGGAAGAGGAGATGAGATACACTTTTGACGTGTCAAAGTGTGATCATCTCTTTGATCTACTACTTTGGGGAGGAGTTATCCGACTAACCGAAGGACACATTATACCTAGCGCCAATATACGTGCAAAGAAAACATATTATAAGTGGCACGACTCTTATACTGATACCACTAATGAATGCAATTATTTTCAGCGATAGGTACAACCGATGATAAACGACGTCGATTGACTCTAGGTGATGGAGGCAAGATGAAGCTCGACATAGACCTGTTCCCTGTTAGTATGGTCCAGTTCGAACACAAGAAAATTCTAGTGCACACGGATCAAGTCGAGATGACCAAGGGTAAGAACGTGGTCATTTCCGATGATCTTCACAACCAGATGATCAAGCCCCGCAACATGGAGATTGGCTTGTGGAAGGAGAATGTGCAGAGGAAGCTGGCTAAAAGGGTAAAACTCACGTCAGCTATGCTGATTGAAAAATATCCGCGACAGTTGGAGGAAGACCGGAGGTACTGGGTCACCCGAGGGATCAAATGGGATAGATTCTTCGAGGCCCAGAATAGATCCAATCTATAGGAGATGCGGCGTGGTGGGGATCCCCGAAGATGGACATCGCAGTACTGTAACACCCTGATTTTTGTAAAGGAATAGAATTCTATAAGGTTCTATATTTAAATAAATAATTATGTGTTGCATTCATGCCGTTGCATATTTTTCTTTGATGAAGTACTCTTGTATTTTATTGTGCGAGTAGAATTTGTTGAAATTCAAATTTAATTTGAATTCAAATTGATTTGTAATTTATAAAACAGTTTTGAAAAAGAAAAAAGTTTTCTTATTTGAATTTGGCTTTTGGGCCGAACCCTCGGCTTGGCACATCCGGCCAGCGCCGCGGCCTAGCAGTTCGCGGGCATGCTCCCACGTAGCAAAGCCGAATTTGACCCATTAAGGAAGTCTGACCCGATAGCACCAGATCCGACCCGATAGGAGGCTAACCTGACCCGAACCCGTTATCATACCCATTAAGGCGATCGTTTAAACTGATTTTATCCCCTTTCCAATTTCTTGTGAATCCTCATGAGATAGAGTTCAATTCAAACTAGGAAAGTGTTAGAATCTTTGCTGTCTATAGTTCGGTGCAAAAGGCCCTATATATAGTGCCCATTCTACGGTGAATTTTGACCCACAAAGATTGAAACCCTAGCCGCTGTGTTTAGCTCGCCGCCGTACCAGTGTGCCACTGCCCGTGCCAAATCAACCATCCCGGAAGGATCACCGCAGACCGACGTCCACGCTGGTGCCCTTGGTTTAGTCGGAGGAGCCCCGGAGCCCGCCGCCATCGACACCGAGCTTGCACCGAGTCGCCTCGCTGTCGCCAGCCACCACCTCCATCTGCTGCCATCCCAAGGTGAGCGAATCGAGATCCCCGTGTCGCCACGATGTCCTCGGTGAAGATCTTGTTGAGTTTGGTGAGCCGGAGCGCTGTAACGGCTCGGGCCGGATGCGCCGCCGACCGGAGCGCCGCCCCCCAGCCAGAGTCGCCCCTAGCTGTTCGCTCGTCGATCGGCGCCCCGGATTAGAAGCCATCGTAACCCTTCGATCGACCTAATCTCGGCCCTTGATCCGTCAGCCGACGGCTCTCATTTAATGAGAGTCCGTGGACTCGTGGACCGGCCGCCGTGGACCCAGTCTCTGGACCGTGGACCTATTCCACCAAATTTCCTATAGAAAAGTAATTAATTAATTCCAAAAATTCCTGGCGCCTGGTAATTTTGCAAAAACACCCCTGAACATTTCTAGAATTATATTTTAGTCCCTAAAAATTTACATTTAGGTCCCTATTTAATTTTTTATAATTACAAATAGGTCCTTTTCTTAATTAATCTATTAATACTAATTACATATTTAATCTATTCACTTCAAACCCTCATAACTTCTTAACCGTAACTCCGATTTAGGTGATTCTTGTGCTCACACATTTGTAGTGATGAGTAGAATCTTTTGGTACTCTTTGATTAGAATTTAGGTATTGTTTGGTATAATTTTTTGCAATTGCTTGTTTCTGGTCGCTATCGTTAGGTGCCAATGAGTTTGGGAATCTTCAAGAACTTGACTTCCAAGAATTTAAGCAGCAGCCAGCGGGAGAGCAAGGCAAGTGACCCTTGACCATTTTATTCCAATATGCTTTCTCCCTCTAGTATACACTGCTTGCAATAATTGTTCCTAAACATCACACTTTAGGATTGGGTTTTTATGGTTAGTAGTATTGCTTAGCCCTGCAGTCTTGAGTGTCGTGCAAGTCTTTCCATCTTTATGATGTTGAGTTTGACTTATGGAGTGTTGAGAGTATTAGTCTTCCATCCGTCGTGATGTGAGGTAACCATGATGAGGTTCGATGCTGTGGTTTGAGCGAGGTTTGGAATGGTGGAGACGGTTGGAATTCGTCAGGTGATCTGGTTTGTCATGCTCGAATCTGCTAAGGACCGAGTGTCACACCCGGTTTTAAGGCCAAAGCAGATGCTTATTGTATGTATGCCCAGGATCAAGTTGTCATACATACGGCCAGAATGTAAGCACAGAAAACCAATGACTTTATTATATCGTATCTTATTACAAAAAACTTATTACAAGTCCAGAAAAGGACTAAATAGCACAATGGACACCTTCTTGCCACAGGTGGATGACCGGGGGTTTCGCACACCTAGAAGAAGTCTTCATCAACGTACTCCTCATCTTCTGAGCTGCAGAGCATTGCAGCAATATACAGAAAATATGGCAAGTGTGAGTACATAAAGTACTCAGCAAGTGTAGGAAATAAATGACATGCAAGTTTATAACAAGAAAAGCTTAACCAACTGGTTTATTCATAGAGAAAGCACCTAGACCTAGACAATATATAAGCTTGACCACGCACCTAGATTACCCACGGTAATCAAGGGCCTCAAGATCACAGGAGTCACACCTGTAGCCACAAATGACCAACACTCACAGGCATCCCACCTGTAGCCAAAACATGCACACAGGCTTCACATCTACTGCATACCATAAGCCAGACCAACTAGATCCAACCCAAACCATCCCAACTAATCATGTCAAAGGTCCATGTCGCTCATGACCGTGAGCACGGCTATCATAATAGTTTACACTTTGCAGAGGTTGCACAACTTTGCCCTATGTACACTTCCTTTGGTGCACGGCCAGGAGATCACCACATAGTTTTTCATAGCATTTTCCTGCCCACAAAATATCCACACTAAGGTTTCACCGCTGCGGAAGTCACATCCTACAGAAGCACCCTCTTGTGCCATGGCTAGGAGATAAACCCACTCCATCACCTAAGTCCAGGATGTCACATCTTGTCCTTCTTCCTCGAACATCCACGAAACTAGGAAAATAACATGTTACTAGACTAAGCCTACCCATACCAGCCCTATGCTTTGTGCGGTTTAGAAGGTTGCATGTTCCATGAACAGGTCCTTAGGATCACTAGCAGGCACTACCACAATCCAAAAATAGAACATAACAAGTACTCGTGCATTCCCGCACCATCATCGAACATCCTCTTGCTAGGATCCCTAGACTCACAAACTCTAAAAACATGTTAACCAACTCTCATGGTTAACCCCATACTTGCAAGCTAAGAATGACGTAAAGATTACTAGTATTCTACCCAAATCCCAGGTAACAAGGATATTACATGGAAAGGTATAGCACATAGGTATTCCCACAAGACTAGCAACTCCCAGCATGCAAACCTATAGATAGATACAAGAAATAGGTACAACATGCGTGAAGGACACTTGCATTCGAATCCTGCTTGTTGGTGCTCTAGATCTTGAAAGTTGATGTCTTGGAAATTATCCACCGGCTCGCTCTCTACTCGATGATCGGCAGGCCGGAAACAAGCAATATACACAAAATAAATCCAACAGGACAGCAAACAGAGGAATAACAATAATATGATGCAATGGTGAGATAGGTTTTGTCTCTACGAAACTTTTGGCACAAAAATCACTTAAAACGGAGTTACGGTTAAAAAGATATAGGGTTTTAAAGCTATAGGGACTAAAATGTAAAAATTTTGAACTGGAAAATGATTTTCTTTTTAAACTGGGGGCTCAAACGTAATTTAGTACAAGCTCAGGGGGTTTTGTGCAAAACTGGAATTTACTTGGATTAACCAAATTATTTTTGTATTGAAAAGGTGGTGAACCGGGTCTATGGACCCGTGGACCATTTCCGGCCGTGGTCCACGGTGGACCGGCGGCACCGAGCTCGATCGGAGCTCACCGGAGCTCAGCGTCCGGCCGCTTTGGGGCTCGAGGTTACCGGCTAAGGGTGCGGGGAGGCGGTGGAGGGGTCGGGGAACCGGTTGGCAGCCTCACCTAGCACCGGCGGGCGATGAGGAGGTGGCACGATGAAGAGGGGTGGCGGCGATGGTCGGAGCTCGACGGGCGCGACCTTTCGAGCAAGGAGAGGAGGGGATGATGAGGGGAATGCATTCTGGAGGTGGTGGCCGGGGTGTTGCGCCCTTTTATAGGGTCGGGAAGCCGCATGGGAAAAAGAAGACCAGCTGAAGGCAGAATTTCCAGAAATCTTTTCCAATCTATCAGAATCTCGAGGGCGAGATTC
>VSTD030001924.1:0-12402 GCA_008808055.3 Sporobolus alterniflorus | reverse complement strand
CTGATCTGATCGAGGAACATAAGGACCCGCCTTATGTTCATCGGTCTGTTTGATGTACATAAGTTATGTACATCGGATTTTAAGCCGAGAAACGTATTTTCTGTTATAAACATCGGTACTAAGGAACATAAAAAACCGAGGAATAAGGAATATAAAAAAACTGATGAATGAATGTCTGTTTCATGTAGTGTGTGAACACTTTTAGGATCGGATTTCTAAACTTGTTACTAGTATTCCTCTACAGATATTACAGGTGTGTGCACTTGTTTCTACTTCATTAAATAATTATACTTGCCGGTTTGAAAAGAGAGAGAAAAAAGAAGCTTACAAGTAATAATATGCATGCTTTGTGTTCAATTCCAATTTCTGTTATCTTAATGGTTCAGTTGATTTAGTCAAATTGCGTTCTCTCAGTGTTGCATCGATGCTGTCCATTTGTTGCTATCTCCAGTATCCCATATACAATCTGTAGATTTTACCGTCGGACTACATCCTATCCTGGTGCCATAGAGAAAAGTACAGTAATACATCATCTGTGAATAAAGATTTTCTTGGTAGCAAATGGTTGGAACTTGACTATTGACTATCTTCATTCAGAACCAGCATAACCAATGCTTCATCTTTGATTTACTACTATGTCTGTGACCGGACAACTTTATCTGAAATATTGTTCAACTTTTCGATTTTCATCTACTATTTTTTTGCTACTTCCTTTGTAGAATCAACATAAGAATACCCTTTTTTTAAGTGTTCCGCGAGCAATGAAGAAAGTAGACTCGTGATTTTACATAAGGAAAAGGAAACCCAGATATAGAGTTGAGCGTACCTATTCTTTAAATAAGAGTGAGGCTGGTCACTGTAAATCGGATTTATAAAATGAAATAGTGATTTATATAATGCAAATTAACTATAGAAACATCAAACAAATCAACACTAAAGTAAGATCTCAATCAAAATTGTTTATTTGGGAACCATATAGCTTTTATAAAATGAAATAGTGATTTATATAATGCAAATTAACTATAGAAACATCAAACAGATCAACACTAAAGTAAGATCTCATTCAAAATTGTTTAGTTGGGAACCATATAGCTTTTTATAACTGAAATTTGCTACTAGGAGTTACATGATGTTTAATTTTCTGATGGAAGGCTTATGCATGCAGTGAGATTTTGCGTGGCACAATTTATCTTCTACATGGTGCACTATATACTGCCGTATGCAGTTTGTTATAGACAGTAGTCTTTCATGCCTATATACATCTTTTGTCCTGGTAATCAAAGGACAGAGATATTTATTTTTATCTTGCTTCATTTTTTTTGGGTACTGAAAGAACAAATCTTCTTATACATCCTTCATCTTGGTACTGAAAGGACAAATACATTTTTTCCAAATGGGCTTTCTGTAGGAGATGACGTCATTGTCCAAATAGAACTCCCAGATGAAAAGATCTTCCATGAAGCACATATAACAAACATATATATAATTTGCTTATAATTTCTGCTGACATTTTAAGAGAACAATGTAGTACTTTCATCCATGGTTCATACTGATTCAGCATGTTTATATGTTTTAATGCAGTGCGCCCACGGCAACGCGCGGGGATCATGCTAGTTCTTATTGTTCGTGTGCTCATATGTTAGCTAAATAGGATTTTTTAAAGTAATCTTTCAAGTAAAAAATGCGTGCTTGTGAAGCTCTGGATCTTGACTTGACTTTCATAACTGAACAGCCATGCAGGATAACCAGGTGGCTACTGAGAAAAGGGAAGAATTTCTTGAGTTGCATCGGAAACAAGATTACTTGCAAAATTCAAAAAATCAATTTATCCAACTGAACAAGTTTACTTGCAAAATTTAAAAGTTCAATTTATAGTGAATTTTATACAACAACAAGACACTTGGTGTTATGATGATTTAAGATTTTTTGTGATGTACATGTAATTAGTCTTGCCTCTTATATAACATTGTTTCGTTCAGTTGTATTGTGCTGTTGTGCTAGAGAAGGGCGCAAACTCGCTGCTGCTTGTGTGTGGATGAGGATGGTCAAAAGGCCAAAAAAGTGGAACTCCCGGGACAGCTTGAGGATGGCCGATGGGAGCTGTTGCAATCCTCTTGTGCAAATGAACAGTAGTGAAGCGGTAACATACAAGATCAAATAATATATAGTTTATTATATATTGTTTAAATTTGTTTGTTTTGCTGTCTTTACTTGCAGACGGCAACCGTCTACACTGTTGAACATGCCCTAACACGACAGCTAACCACTTTAAAATTGTAGAGAGTGAGCAAATGGCAGTACAGGTTGCAGAGGTGATCAGTGCCAGGCCCGGCGGCGATCCCTGAACATCGACGACAAAGACGAGCAAAGAATGAACACACGCGAGCACTTGGAAACGCGATGAACACAGAGTTTGTGCTGCCCAAAAACCGCAGCATTTTCTGGTTTTGATCCTCATTATTTATAGCAAACTGGACTCAACAAACTCAAGAATTCCCGCGCTCTTCGCGCCACGAGAGGCGACCACAACCTGGTGCTCATGCGCATGCAAGCAAGGAAAAGAAACATGCTCTAACTAATTTGGCGCAAGGCTTAACTAACAATCAGAGGCGCCCGTAGAAAACAAATATCCATAGGATGAATGATAAAGCATCGCACGTTGGCAGCAGCATGCCAGCAGTCAGCTGTGTTTTCCCTTGCGTCCTAGGTCGCCAAATATGCCAGCGTGTTCGTAAAGGATCCACACAATGGTTGTGAGCTCACAGCCACGCCCCAGCTGCTTGGCGTGAGAGTCTCTGCTGCATCGGGTTGATACGAAAATGAGCATTCGGACCCACGACTTGAGGATGGAGTTCAACAGCTCCACTTTTTTCTCAGGACTCGAGCATCGATAACGCGACCATTTTTCCATTCCCAGCATCAAAAAGAGAAACTTTTTCTCGGATTTCTTTCCGATCCTAACGCCGTCGCGAATTTGGTCCCAATCTGCTCGGCAGTCGGCTGCAGGAGAGCAGCCGGATCCTCGGCAGTCGGGTCCGTTGCGAACTTGGTTCCAAACCGGACTGTTGGGCCTTAACCATCCATTTAGCACTTTGGCAAATTTAGCGCCATCCGACAGCAAAAGACTTTTGTCGTTAAGAGCACTTTCGTTGCCCTCACTGCGACCGCCAGGCTTGTTCTCCTCTAGCAGCATTCTGGCAAGCTTCTGCTCAGCCTGCTCTGTACTTCTCCCGGGGTTCCATATTTCCTTAAGATCTTTACGGGCTCCATCGTACAGGCTGCGGATTTTAAGGCCTGGTATCATGTCAGGCCGTACCGCGACTAGGAATACCATGTAATCTGACACAGCCCTGATCGTAGCCACTTGTTCCTGCCACCTGTTGAGTTCTTCATGGTTGTCCCAGAGGAAAATGTCTGTGGCGAGGTGCCAAATAAGTATGAGCTCTTCCAACTCAGGGAGGAAATCCATTGACTCGTCTAAAAGCCGGTGCGTCCTATGACGTTCATGAACTGGTGCAGATTCTGGCATTGGTGCTGACATTTTCTTTTTCTTCTCCTCCTCCTTTTTCTTCTCCTCCTCCGACGAGACCCAGAACTCTAATTCATTTCCTATCTGCTCGAACAACAATGCCCTGACCTTTTCTGAGATATCAAGGTCAAGGTCCTTGGAGTATTCGTATTCCATCCATTTGTCCTCCGGAACAACCTCCTTGACCACCTTGCTGAATGAAGTCGTGGTGTCATTAGTGCACTCGCGCAACAGGTTGTACCTCCCAACGGTGCGTGACCACGATCTGTAACTCCTGCGATCTGCACGCAGCCATCTCCGCAGATCCAGAGACATGATGGCATGGCGGAGCCTGTGCCATCTTCCGGAGCATAAAACTCGATGGTGAAGCCAACATTCTGGCCTAGCGTTGAGGAATCCATATGTCCAGGTCGACGCTATGGCCCTGAGCAGCCATCTTGCATCTAGGACGAGTGTCACGAGCAGCAAGATGTAAGTGATAATGACATCTGCTACCCTCTGGCCGTCTTTGCTGTAGTACAACCAAAACAGCAGGGTCGTCGTGGCGGTGGCGATCAGAGAGGCGGCGCGGATGAAATAGCCTACCCAGGTGTGGGTCACGGCTGCCTTGGTGTAGAGGATGTCATACATGAGAGAGAGCTCCATCTCGACCACCTTGCACATATTGTCCCATCCGTCGCCGTTCCCGACGACGGAGAATATTTCTTTCAGATTGCGGTTTTTCTTGAGTGGAACCTGGTAGACCGGAAAATCAGCAAAGGCACCCATGGTGATATGAAGCAGATCATGAGCGAGCAGCAGGGCCCGCTCATCGTCCAGCCTCTTCTTCCAGCGTGCGGGTGGCGGTTGGACTCTCAAGCTTTTGGGCTGCTGCTTCTTGCTTTCTGAAGCGCGGATCTTGTCAAAGTCAACTTTCCAGAGCGCGTAGGCCTTCTCCAGGTACTTGACAGCACCCACGACGACCATGCCGACGGACGCCCAGAGCAGGGCCCCGTCGCCAGGACTGACCATGTACTGCTTGTATATCGCAAGCGGGGTTCCCACCACCTGTAAGGCGGTCTTGATCACTTGCCGCTTGGAGAGCTTGTTGTCCTCCAAGGAGTAGGCGGTGATGTTGTCCGGGCCGCCAAGATGCACCAGGAGGAATGGCACCCACAGCACGACGAGCTGCTGCTCGCGCGCCGTGCTGCCGAGGGTCAGGTTGCCGAGGGCGCGCAGCGCTGCCCAGTCAGGCACCAGGTACCCCAACCACAGGAGGAACCTTGGGAAGATGTCCGCTTCACGCCGCCGGATGCCAGCCACGAGGGCGACGACGACATGCGCGGCCAAGCTGAGGAGGACCAAGAACCGGATCTCCCATTCGACTATCAGGTTGAGGATTCCAACGATTACTCCTGTCCATATATATATATATATTCCAATATTTTCCTTTAGGCAATGGAAAAGAAAACCGGCCTCGATCCATATCATGAGCCGATATTCACAACTTATGTGAGATGCACGTACGAATAATGGCACGCCTACATAAATTTAATCTAAAAACATACCTTGCAGGCTGGCCATGGATGAATTACGACTTCCGAACAAGACTGATCACTCCGATCATCGATATCCCGTAGACCACATGCGGAAATTGTCCGAGAAGTTTGCCTTCGAAGCAGCGCAGGTCAGTAGTAGTATGGTGGGTAGAGACTACAAGATTCAGCAGAGACATGAATGTGCGCAGCAGTACCTATCCATTGACATGCTGTCAAATGTCTTAATTAGCTTGTTCCATCATGCAACTTTGTTAACGATTCCCTAAGGCTATGCATTTCAGATCATGTGAGTTCCACGTGTACCTGCTGGCCTATGTGCTTGCTTGAATGCTTGTTTATTGCAATCCAACGCATCGTCCCATTTTTTCAAGTCCCTGGGGACTGAGGGGCTGCTCAATTGGTAGAGAAAACCGTTGAGCTCACCACCCGCCCCGGATGGAACCGGGACACCCACCATTTCTTAATCCCTGTCCCAACCAAATTTCAACCATTTTTTAATCCCTGCACCAGCTAAGTTTCAACCATTTCCTAATGTTCTTTGGAAGGGATGCGTCCATAGGGTTCACCCTAGAGGCCTAGTGTAACACCCTAAATTTTAATTATTTTATAAAATTCACTAAAAATTTAAACTCTTAATTTTACAACTAAAATCGGATTTAATTAGAGCTAAATAGGTTTAAAATTTTCTTGAAAATAAAAGCTTTTCAAAACTTTAAACCACAAAAGAAATTTTGATTGATTGGCGGCGGGTTAACCTGTTGGGTTATCCGGGTCGGCACCGAGAAATGCCCTAGTAGGTCGGGATGGGCCGTGTTGGGAACAGAGTAAGGGGGAGGCTGGCTGGACCGGTGACAAGGTGACTTAGGGTTTCGGCCCATGGCAACATAGAGAAAGGAAAACTATTTTCTAATTTCCAAACACTTTTATAAAGTGTTTGTCAATTCGAATTCAAATCAAATTTAACTTTCACACGGTTCCTACTCACAAAAATAAATTATAAGGGCACACATCAATCAAAAATAAAAATATGCAGCGGCATGAATGCAACAAACTTATTTATTAAGTTAAATAATTAATTCCTGAGGTTTTTTTGTACTTTATGAAAAATAGGGTGTTACAGGTGATAATCCTGATTAAGCCAAATTAGCAAGATCTTTATCAGAAATATTTAGATTAAAGCACCGATTTCTAGTAACTCTAAACCTCCTAATATAATCAGTGGCAGGCTCATTATGCTTTTCTTTGATGGCAGTAAGATGTGACAATCTAAGCTCAGTATCACTAGAGTAAAAATGTTTATGATTTTTTTGTTCTAATTGAGCCCAAGTAAATATAGAATTAGGAGCAAGAGAAGTAAACCAAGTAAAAGCAGCATCAGACAAAAATAAAGGAAACATTCTCAATTTTAATGCGTCATTAGCAATAACTTCACCACATTGTAAAATAAATTGGCCAACATAATCTAATGTGATTTTACCATCTCCCCCCCCCCCAAACTTAGAAAACTCAGGTACTCTATAGCCTCTAGGATAAGGGAGTTGGTCATAATAATCAGGTTATGGCTTTTGGTAAACGCGCCCTCGGACTTTAGGTTCTGTGTCGATGGACTCGCGCAAGATAGTGGCCAATTGGTTGGTAAAGTTGTTAGGATCCATGCACGGCTCGACTGTGGCTCAAGTAGGCATCATGTCAACTGGTTGCGACCTAAAAGGAAATTGTGGCAGGGTCTCATAGCCAAAGTCACCGGTTTCTAACTAGCCGTAGGCATTGAACTGTGTCGCGTTGTGGTAGGCATGGTTGGGCAAGAAACACATCAAACTATCGGGTAATGGGATGGGGTCGATGTAAGCTACGGTGGAGCATGTGGCCTGGTAGTTACCGCTAGTGTTTGCGTATGTCCAACCATTGCCCCCGGGGGTGTATGGGGCCGAACTGAAATTTGGCATAGAAAAGCTAGGCACAGTTTGTGCATACCCTTGCCCAAACATGCTGGTTAGTTTGTTGCAACATCTCAAAAGTACGAGTTGAACCCTCAATGGTGGTTCAACTGTGAAAGTAGTTCATCGGCTGGGCTGATGGGTTTGGCATTGTAGCACCGCCCATTGATGTGCCACTTGTTTGTGGATTAGTTTCAGTGAAACTAATAGCGCAAGAAGAAAAAGAAGAATTAATGTTAGAATTATCAAGTTTTTCCCGTCCTGCTATTCTATCAACCTACGTAATAATTCATCAGTGCTCTTTGCTTGCCTCTCCAACGTAGAATTGATCATAGATTGAACATCACTGAGAGAAGGCGATGGGTTAGGTTATACCTCGGGTGTTACCTTGGCCTTGCGGATGAGGATCAGTGTGGTGTCCTTGAGGATGAAGATTAGTTCGTAGTGGTTGGATATGGCTTCACTGGCGTTCTTCTTGGCTCCCAGGTGTACTTCTTGGTTCTCGGGTGTTCTTGGCACTGAGGTGGACGATGCCCGGGATGGTTCTTGGAGACGTTGCTTCACGGCGTGGCTTTACTTGGCTACTAAGACTTCCCAGTGGGGGTCGATGTGAATGAGCTAGCCTCCCCCCTACACCATCCTATAGCCTGCAGCCGTCAAATGAAGGGATAGGGCCTCCTGCTAGGTGTTGTCTTGTCCCGTCACTGTAATGGGAGGTGGTGCCTCTCTGAGGGATGTGAAGCCTCCGGGCTTGGATATTTGGTGAAGTATCGACCGTATGGGTACCCACGCTACCGAATCTTATACGGAGTAAATCATTTTTAACAGGGCATGCTTATCCTCTGTCAGAGTTATTATGGCGCTTAGGCGTGTATCCCTGGTCTAGCTACTATGTCAAGCGGCGATGGGATGGATTCAGGACTCGAGTACATGCTGATGGGTGCACGTGGGTTCCCGTGGCTATGTCCCGTCATGCCATGTGCCTATGGCCGCCGCTTCCCTAGGCCCCGGGGCCAGCAATGTTTATCCATTGCTAAAAGCCCTCGGGCACGTTTGACCGGAGGCCCGGGCCTTATCCCAGGTCGAGGAGGGAGGTAGAACGGGCAGACAGCTGGCAAAACCCTGCTTGCCTGTGCCTATCGTAGGGTGAAAAAATGAAAGCATGGATTACTCCCGGTATTAGTTCTTTTTAGGTTGGTGGCCCCTCCTCTTTAGCCTGGAATGGTGGGGTCATATCCGGTACAGGGTGTATGATTCCTCAGTCGTTTATCGCTGGAGGGAACCGGTCATATCTAGAATTTTAAACCATAACCGGCGACCGTGGTATCCGGGGTACTAGACCCTGACAAGGACGTAGCTGTTTGAGTTGGATACGAGAAAATCTTTTCTAAACAAACTAAATCTCAAACCCTAATTAAACTCTATCTATTCTGGAAAAATCGAATACTCCAGTATCTAAAACCATATAGTCCGATTTTTTCGGTCTCGGCTTTTGACTTATATTTCTTCCATCTTGACTCCTTAATACTTTTTAATCTTTTTTCATGCCTCAAAACACCTTAAACCTTCAAATCTTCAAGTTTAGCTTCTTTTTTGATTTTATCCTAAAACTAACAACCCAATGTTTCAAAATAAAAAAATGAATAGTCCAATTTTTTTAAACTTACTAAATTTAATCATCAACATGATCTTTATCGTGAGCCTCACCATTTTCGCCTTCCCGACCACCAGTGGGGTCATCACCCTTTGGCTGCAACAGATTCTAATAGTTAATATATAATGCAAACTTCAAACTAGAAAGCTTACGAACCGAATCTTACCGACTTGGGCGCCTTCCTCAAGTGACGAGAAGCCTCTGGCAGACCATGCTCGGTCTACACCACTTGCGCACAAGCCACCCGGCGATCTTCTGAACCTCCATCGGAATTTCATCTAGCAGCGAGGCATCGCTTGAACTCGCCAATAAGTTTAGCATCAGCAAATGCTCGCAGCCGGACTCGGAATGAAGTTTTTGTTTACTTGAGCGATGGTCGCAGGCAGGGATTTTACCTCTTTCTCGAACCATTTCACAATGTCCCTTATCGGAGCTCCCTTCTCCGGATACGCTAGGCACTGAGCCCCTGTCCTTCCATAACACCTCCAACAAAGAGGTGCTGCAAATAAAATTGTATGATCCTTTCTTGCTAGTGGAACATCATTCCTTCACCGCTATTTTGATTTAGCAAAATATGTATATAATTCGCTTTGAAGACCTCTTGCATGAGATGCTCGACTTATTCTCACTACTGTATGTTGAGTGCTAAATAAGTTCAAAATCAAATGTTTTATCGTGTGAAAAATATATCACAAGTATATTAGTGCACCAATTTTTGTATGTAGAGATCATTACATACTAACCATTACAGAAAATATATGTTGTTCTTCCCGCAGAAAATACACCGGTTATTAACCAGTTCTCGAGATTAGAGATTAGCACATGATTTAGTTATTACATATTGGTACGCCCACTTGCGGGCTCGATCTGAAACGTTTTCCTAATCCACCAGCTTTCATTCTCTAGTTGGTACTAGTATTACATTTCACAAGCAAACGTGTAAAACTTTTGTACTATATATGTACTAGCATTTCGACTCCTTTATTTTCGTGTGTGGTGCAGCCTAGCTAGTTATTCCAACGACAGTACTAGGAGTGGACGAATGAACGAAGTAAATTACCGTGCGTCTTGGTGGTTCGATTGGTGAGTGTGAATTGGGCGCCGCAGCCAAGTTTTGATTGCTGCTCCACAGGCAAGTCGTTGGCACGTGAAAGCGCGCCGATCAAGCCGGAAGTGCAAAAGTTACACACCAAGGCACACGCAGAGCAAACAAAATCCACGGCGTGTCGACACTACGGTTCGAGCCTTATCCACGGTTTTAACCTTCTTAAACTGTAGTGCGATATCCGAGACCCGACCAAGATCTTTCGGGCACACGCAAAAGCTGCACGTACAACAGTAGAGTAGTGGTATAGACTGGTAGTATCAGTACTCGGTGACGGATGATGGACGTCGACGTGACTGGTCGAAACGCCCGTGCGCGCGTAGGGACAAGCGCAAAACCGAGCTAGTAGTACTGGTACTACTAGTAGTAGTACGCACACGGCCGGCGCGCGGTCAATCACCGCGTCCCGTCGTCGGCCGTGCGGCGGGTTTGTCGTTGCGTTGCGTTGTGCCGAGGTGCTGCGTGCGGTGCCAATCGATGTAAAATCCGTGTACGCCCTCCATCGGGCGGCGGACCCGGCTCTTATCGTCTTGAACTCGCGCCACGCGTACTGTGTACTGGGAATACAGCCCAGCTAGCCGTGCCCCTGCTCGACCAGGACCAGAACCGTGCAGCACGAGGGACGGAGCTCCTGCTCCTGCACGTAAAGCGGCAGCAGGTCCTGTCCAATCCAACCGTTGTCCGTCTCGTCCACCGCTCGTATAGTGCCAAAGCAACAGTTCCTCCAACTTAGTCTGGTCCAACGGCCGTTGGTACCACCCGCGCTTGCGGCGATACCACCACCTCCGGGTTGGTACCGCTCCTGCAGTCGTGGGGATCGGTACTGACTCTTCTACAATTGGCGGCGTGTAGCTAGGTGTTTATTTGTGATTGGTTCATGCTTTTAATTTAAATTTAAAATTAACCATTTAAATTTTAAAACTAGTTATTTTTGTTTGTATCAGATTAAAAAATTCTAAAAAAATTTAAATTTCGTTCTCCATCCATCTATAAATAACCATCACGAGTTGAGCTCATTTCACACTCATATCAACTCATATCTCTTCTCCTCACACACAATATGTTTTCGAGCGCACCATCAAAAAGTTCTAGTTTACATGGTGATAGACAAGATTCAGTCCGATTGAAGGTTGAACCGTTGAATCATACCCCCATGGTACAAGCAGCCAATATGTAAATGTGGTCGTGTTGCAATAGTTGATGTATAAAAACATGATGGAACTGGTCGAATTGGAAAGCGGTTCTTCAAGTGTCCCGATCTTGACCTAGATTTCATGGTGTAATAATTTTTATTTTCAATTCCTATTTTGATAATCTTAAGTTATTAGCAGTCATCTTTATTTTTGTTACAACCTTATTAGTTTTGTTAATCGATTGATTCAAGTTACCTTGGAGAGAAAATACAATAAATACGGTAGAGTCGAAATCAGCGTACTTATCCTAAATGGAGACATTTAAAAAAGCTTTCAAAAAATTAAGGATACGGGAGGAACAATTAGAGAAGCACAAAAAGAAACATGTTAAATCATTTTATTGCACGCGGTAGGTAGCACATTATGTGTTGTAATCCCAATTAATATGTGTTATATCTTAATTAATTTATTTTATGTATCATATTTTGAATTTTTGTATAATTGTTTTCTCAAAATCGTTATCCATAAAATAAATTCTAAAATAATTAAGTCTGCAATGATAAATCTGACTAGAAGAGAAAATGACTGATGTGACTGATACTAATATAATTATGTACTAACTGATGTAAACTGTTGCTAAAGCGTTATGGTTAAGAGGAATACTGGTGTGGCATATACGCCGGAGTGCTGGACGAGCACTATAACCAGCCTTAGACCTCAAAATCTGATACTAGTAGCATGTACTACTACCCTACTAGGCTCAACCAACAAAAACCGATCTAGCTCCTTCTAATCGCAGCCACAAGTGGTCGCACAAAACAAATCGATCTAGGGCAACTCTATGGTTCTACTCGGTCTCCCTACGACGACCCTATGACCTTGCGGGCAGCAACGGTCCTTGGTCCTCAATAACAATGAGTTTATGAATCAATGTTTTTAACAAATTTAATGTGAAGCCTAGGTATCACATCTGCTAGGTCGTTGATCACAAATTAAAATTCCCTCTTTCTTGTGTTTGTGGCTTAGAAAGAATATTGTCGTCACAACGACATATGGAGGTGACTTTCAAACAAGTATGCTAGGTCGTTGATCACAAATTTCTCGTATGTTGTTCCGTGCCTTTCAAACTCTAGGATGATTGCGTCTTCCTCCAGGTATCTCTATCCAGAAATCTATGGATTCTTAGGTGTAGACAATGTCAAACCTTTTAAAGTTCAAATATAGTATATTATCATATCACCTGCATTTGAAATTATATACTCCTCTCTAGTATCTACCTAATACTAGTACTACCTCTACCCAGAAATTTAAGTATATGTCTAGGAGTTATTAAACTTTCAAATATATATTATTATGTTCGTATTAGATTTCATCATGGTTCTTATTAACATTATTTTTATGTTTTTAGCCTTCATAAGATATTTCTTGTTGAATGTTAATATTTAAAAGGTTTAGTTATCAGATACTAATCTAGGATCAAGTAGCTAGCTTCAAAACATGAAATCT
>VSTD030001923.1:0-12402 GCA_008808055.3 Sporobolus alterniflorus | reverse complement strand
CAACCTCTCCTCCCCAATCCTTCCTTTCGTAGGCTGGATCCTTCCCTAATCACTAGAGATGGGACGGTTCATAGGTAGATTTCATCCCAATTTTAAGGGTGGGGATGGGGTTGGGGATTGGGAGGGCCATTTCCAGCTCTCGATTCCGAGGAATCTCACATCTCCGCTGCCGTTAGCTAGGGCCGCTGGAATTTTTCTTTGGAGATCTGTGATTTCCTCGTGCATACGACTCCTGCTTACCCCTCAGATCTACTTTCTATTTCATGTCTCTGTGAACTGCAATGCCCACTACTCATGTTGTTTTCCCTGCTGTCTCCTCAGGAACGAGTTGACGTGATGGACCACTTCACCACCAGGCTCGCCCCGGGAGGTGTGCAGCGCCTCTCCTCCAGGTTTTGGCAGGTGGACGCCCAGCCACTGCCTCGCGTAGACCTCATCTGCCCACAGCCGCGACGCTTTCAATTACCGCTCAATACAGCCACCAGCCCCAAGCCTAACGGGTTAGTTGGAATCCAGTTTGCTCTTTTTGCCTCATGTATGCGTTACCGAAATAAGATACTAGCCCAGAGATCCTTTTATGAATAGCATTTCACGCATGAGCTCTGCATGCTTGTGCCTGCAGCAGATGTGATTATTTATCAAAAGAACATATGCCGCCGCCACATGCTAGCGACAGCAGCCATTCACATTCTTTTTTTTTAAATAGCAGCGTAAAACACTGGATACAGTTACTTGTGCTGACAAATTAGGCGAGAAACGCCTTCGGACGATTTGATACCAAGATAAGATATTGGCCAGAGATTCTTTCAGGAATAGGATTTTTTGCATGTGGCAGCAATTATTTATCAACAGACATATGCCGCATGAACGCTCCTTTCTTGAAAATGGTAGCATATGAAACATTGGATGCGATTACTCGTGCTGACAAATTAGGCAAAAAACACCTTGGGTTATGATTTAATACCAAGATTGGATGATATAACCTAGCAGTTGTAACTATAGCATCCAAGTATTAGACTAGTAGTTTGCTAACTATTTTCTGTTCCATGACCGCAGGGCGTCGCCAGTGTATAGAGCAAACTCTGCTTCTGATGTCCTTGACCTCATCCTCAGCAAGGTATAGTACCATATCACTAGTTTATTGCCAATTTAAATAACTGTACTGTTGCAGCGTTATGTTCTGGATATACCCACTTTGCCTTTATCTTTCAGGATGACCGTGATGCTGATACTGACTCGAGCAGCAAGGCGACCTTTTTCTGTGGTTCGCCTCCTGTGCGCACTAACAATCCCGTTGTCCATGATCCTATGTTTGGTGAAAAAACACCATCACTTTCTCCTTTAGGTAGTTCTTTCGCCAAAAAGCTAGCTGCAATAGTTGAAGTAGGTTCTCCATCTTGTGGAGCTTTGAGCAGCCCGAAAGTAAGAATTGAAGGTTTTGCTTGCGGGAACAAAGAGTCCCACTGTGCAGTTGCCTGATCATTTAGTCATCACCATTGACCCTGATGCTATTTTGCCACCCCAACCTGTAAATTTTCCGCCCCCACCTGAGGATATAACTAATTTACTTTAGTGCTACCTGCTTATTGGAGCTGAGGGTTTGATGATGCCCTTGTGATTGTGGTTTTTGAAACTGCACAATCGTGGGGAGCTTTTCGATGTACATAAATGAGGTCTCTGTTTGTATCGACATGCTGTATGTGTGTCTACTAAATGTAGTAGTAAGGGTCTGTTTATGAGTGTAAATACAGTCTTCTACTCATGCACTGGAATGTAAGTTCAAATATGAAATTTATGTTTAATCAGATTGTGTGTGGTTACTTCCCTTGTGGGTTATATGAGTTTTGGGTGATGCTCATGGTCTCTGTTCATGTATCTGTCTGAGCCCCCTTTTAATTTCATAGGAATCCAGAAAACATGAATAGGACAAACGTAGAATTGGGGTTGGTTATGAATTGTAATCCTACAGGATTTGAGAACCCAGGAAAATTTCTAAGAAAAAACATAGGACTTTGAAGAAAGATAGATGCATAAGGTTTCTAAGAGGTTGGACCTCTTGTAATTTTCCTTCAAATTTTCTATGGAGAAATCCATTTTGTAGGAATTTCAAAAGGATTTGATGGGATGCAATCCTATGTCCAATCGGTCGTGTAGGAAAATTTCCCTTGGGAATGAAATCCTTTAAAAATCCTATGTTTTCCCTGTGGTATATGTTGTTTGCAAATGGCAGCATCTCTTTGATTCTCTGGTGAGTTGAGTTGTACATTTTTGGGACAGGGAAGGTTTTTTTTGAAGAGCATTATAACAACAATAAATAACTGTATGTATAATAGTAACAATTTACAATGGTGCTCCACATGGTGATGAATGCTTACAAACAGATGAAACGAGTGCCGTGTTAATTATCGGCTTACATCTAATTTTGGGTGAAACCACCAACACATGAACATCAATGATCATGTATGTACAAATGAATCAAGCATGTTAATAATGAATGAATCAAGGAGTCGTGCTGCATGCATGTTGCTGCGGAAAAGAAGAGACTGAGCTCAAATGTTGCCAAACTCTTTTATTTTTTCCACCTTGGTGCATGTCTGTCAAGGATCATCTGAGGATGGTCCTGGAGTGCCTGAGGATCATGTGGAAGGGCGTCGTGGCTCGCCTAGTAGTAAGGGGACTTAGCCAGCAACCATGCGCCCGCGCTCGGCCCCGTGCCCCCACTCACTCGCACACGCACCCGTGCGCCGTAGATGACCCGCCCGCCCGCCGCCGACTTGCCTGCCGGTGCCCGGATGCCGTTCCTCCTCCACCTCGCCCATGCAGGCACCCGACGGCCCAGTCCTCCTCCACCTCTTGGCCAAGTAGGCGCCCAGTGGTGCCGACGTTCCTCCGCCTCGGTGAAGTAGGCACCCAATGGAGCCGACGTCCACAGCGCCCCGGCCTCCTTCGCTACCACGTGTGCCGGCCCAAGTCCTCCACATCGCACCCCAGCCCGCCTCCTACTACTGGCCTGCGGCCACGATAGACCAGCGTGCCAGCCACCGCATCATTGACGTCTGCAGTGCTCACCGGCCTCCCCACTCGTATATGCTTGAATGTTAAATTGGAGTTATATTTGTACTTGAATGTCTAATTTGTATGGGTGAAGGACAAATTAGAGCTATATTTATACTTGAATGACAAATTTCTATGTTTGAATGACAAATTTCAAGAAATTAGAATGAATCTATGGTATATTTGAATTTGATGGTTTAAATTGTAGCTATATGGACTGCTTTAAATTGAAATTGAAAGCTATATTTAAACTTGAATTAAAAATTTGTATGTTTGAATGACAAATTTCAGGAAATTAGAATGAAACTATAGTATATTTGAATTTGATGTTTCAAATTGGAGCTATATGAACTGTTTTAAATTGAAATTAAATGTGTTGGATCAAGTTGAACCCTTATCCATCTAATGTAAAATGTGCCTATGTCCATGGATCACAATCATGTAGATGTAGCAAATTGCTTATAAAATGTGCCCTTGTGCATCTAATTTAAAAGTTGTTTCAAGTTCTTATTTTCATATGCAATATTTTGAATGTAGTGTTCTTATTTTCATGTATTGAATGCAATGTTCTTATTTTATTTTCATATGCAATATTTTATTAAAAGCGTAGGTAGAGTAACAAAACCTATACGTCACCCGTTTCGGACCGACATGTCTCATATGAGTCATGCATGTGAGATGTGAAGGTCCAGAATTGTCCCTTTTTTGATAGCCTCGGAGTGGGCGATAGAGCGTGGAATTTATGACGAGCCATGAGTTCAAACGAGATTTCGGTGCCATAACCCTGTTGTTCTCCGTTGCACCATTGTCGGATGTGCAATTGGAGAACAACGGGGTTATGTTATCGAAATTTCGTTCAGACTCGTTGCTCATCATAAATCCATGCTTTGTCGATCACTCTTGGGTGAATTTAGGACATATCCTTTCCTATAGACATGTGTAGGGCTGTGATTTGTAGAAACGTGTGGTACTTATGATGCATCTTTATTGAATGAATTTTTTGCCTCTAGAATGGCTGATGAGGGCCGTGGGTGGATGTACGGTGGTTGGAAGAAATGTGGAGCTCACACAAGGGAATGGATGAACAAGACTCAGGAATTTATTGGCTGTGCATTCACTGTACCACCCAATCAGGGTGTGAAGTGCCCATGCAGCAGATGTAGAAACATTCTTCATGAGGACAAGAGGACACTGACACTGCACCTTTGCAAGTTTAGTTTCATGCCAGGCTATGAGGTGTGGACGCATCACGATGAGTCAGCCCATCAGTGAACTGCATCAGTGGCTGAAGAGGAGGGTGATAGGAGCGGTGATGATAGGATGGATGAGATGTTTGATGCTATATAGTCGGAGCTTGAAATAAACTTTGAGGATCCTCCTACACCAGAGGTGCAAAAGTTTTTCGATATGCTTAGAGCTTCAGAAGAGTCGTTGCATGAACACACGACAGTAAGCGTCCTCAGTTTCATGACTTGTCTTCCGGCCATCAAGTTAAAGTTTGCATTCTCAAACAAATGTTATAAGGAGCTCTTAAGTCTGATCAGTGATGTCCTTCCTAGTAATCACAAGATGCCAAAAGACATGTACTAGTCAAAAAAATTGTTGTCTACTATCAGTTTAGAGTATGAGAAGATTAATGCGTGCAAAGATAACTGCATGTTTTTTTACAAAGAGCACAAGGATGAGATAGCGGGATGAAGCAATGAGGCAGCGGGACGACTTCTACGCTCAGGCCTTCGCTCAACAGCAAATTGTTCTTCAGGTTGGTTGACTTAACTATTTTAGTCGCAATCGAGCACTTATCAATACTTTCAAAACATTCTTCCTAAGGAGGAGCCAGCCATCGTGAAGGTGCATGAGCCCTTGGTGCAGGCCCATGGATGGACACTCATGCATGACTTCTCATCTCTCTCTGTTAAGATGAAAAACTTTCATGAAGATGTCGCAGAGTTCAACGACGGCATCGCGGAGATGACAGCTGTGGCAACGACGTAAGGAGCATCGAACGACCTGGTCGACGTGTTGCGGGCAGTGGCACTGCCCCAGCTCATCACCGAGCCCTCATTGGTGCTGCAGATGCTTCCATGCACGCTATGCTCGGGCTGATGCTCATGCTCTTAGACGACGGCGACGCCGACCAGTTGAGCCATACCATCGGTAGCTTGAGGTTAAGAGTATCAATGACGGTGAAGAGTGGCAGAGGACATGGTCAATGACCACGATGCGACAAAAGGCTTGAGGACATGCTGTCGGACCTTGAATCTGCGTACTGGCCTGAGATGCCCTTTAGTTTGAAATAAAAAAAATGTTTCCTGTATATGTACCCCACAACATTTCCTGTATATGTAAAAAAACCAAGAATTTAAGAAATATGTGCATTTTCTCGAAAAGTCGCTCGCTTGAGTGCTCGCATTCTCTGATCTAATGTGTTGTGCAAGGCAACAGGGACCGCATGACTACATCGACCAGGCCTGCATAGTCCAACTCTACTCAGGTGGTCTCAAGTCAACTCTACACCTGCAGCCCGCTACCGAGACCAAGCCTTGTCTGCCAAGGCACTTGACGCCAGCGGCACCTGGCTAGAGGCCGTCGTCTAGTGCATCCTCTTCCTCCTCGCCATGGGCAAGCTCATCACACTCCACTCCCTCCCCCACCACGTCGCCCTCTGCCTCCACCACTCCAGCGGCAACGCCGCGGCCCAGTCACACCGGCACTTCACATAGGGCGCCCAACTCCTCACTCGCGCGCGTGTTGTGGAGCCCAAGCCCTCGGGCCTGCTCGTGCGCGCGGTCATCGCCGACGCCGACCTCACCATCATGCTTGACCCACGTGATGCCACACAGCTGATCCTCAAGGCCCTCGGCCTCCACCTCTAGGGCCACCACCTTCCCGCGCTACGTGTCCTCGACGCCGCCCTCACGCCACCGATTGCCCGCTCGCTCTAGCCGTGGAAGCAAGGGGACGTGCTCGCCAAGCGTGCCAAGATCGCCCATGCGCCTCAGTCCCGAGAATGCTCATGCCTATGCTCTGCTCGGTGAGGGCTACAAGAGGAAGGTCCTCATCATGGGAGCCTAGGATGCCTTCAAGAAAGCCGCATCCATCGACCTAAAGCTCTCCGATGCGCTCGATGGTCTCCGTCGAATTAATAGGGCCGACAAAGGCCACGAAAGTGACTGATGGAAGAAAATTTTCCCTAGGTGGGGAGGCATAGAGTCTGTGGGAGGTGATGGTTAGTCAGTGGAGTGGGAGGCGGAGGGGTGGCGCATGCCAGATATCAGGAGATGGTGGAGTGGAAATTGAAGACGAAGGAGAGGAAACGAAAAGTCAACTTTAGATGTAGAGGGATGATCTGGATAGGAAACTGTACCATATGTGGATATGCTGCATGCTTAGAGAATTGATACAAAGATTATAAATGGGTTTCCTCTATATAGTTATAGAGGGTGTCTATGATGCACTGTTATTTGCGCATGATGCACTGTTGTTTTTAATATTAAAAAATAAATAAAAATGCATAACTTATGTGACGCCACTAGGTGCTGGCCCTGAGGCCACGTTGGAGACAGTGCATCAGCTCCTCCACAACCCTCCAGGTCCGCATACTTCGCCATCAGCAGTAGAGCAATGGCATCATGACATCGACCAGCTCATCATCGCTACTATCAACACACCACCTCACGGAGGACAGCGGGCTAACCACTCCAGTGGCGTGTCAGTGCCGTCAGTGGCACATTTGCGCACTCCGACGATGCCACACATGCCATCGGTAGCATGTGCACCAACAACGCCACGCGCACCAACGACAAGTCTCGCTATGGCAGATTTGTGGGCTAAACTCGAGCCCCGCCGCTCAGGTGACGACGGCCGTGTCACCATCGAGCCCCACCGAGAGAGGCACTACAACCTCGATGGTGACTTTGGTGTGATGAACACCACTCCTATGAGCCAAGCTGCTCGCACCCCTACATCCTTGAGATCTGGGGGTGTCTGCATGGTTTTTGCCCCACACCTCTACATGGTGGTCTAGCCGCGCAAGTTCTAGCTCCACTTGCCAGAGAGATATGACAAGAGTGTCAACCCCGCTGAGTTCCTGTAGATCTACACCACCTCAATCCTCGTTGCAGGATGGAATGAGGTCATCATGGCCAACTACTTCCATGTGACCCTGACCGGCATGGATCGGTCGTGGCTCATGAACCTACCCCAGGGGTCCCTCACCTCCTGGGAAGAGTTGTGTCGCCAGTTCACAGCCAACTTCGAGAGTGCCTACGCTCACCCTAGCAATGAGGTCGACCTCTACGTCGTACAACAGTGCTAGAGAGAGTCACTGCGATCCTTCATCCAGTGGTTCTTCCTGGTTTGAAACACCATTCCCCACATCTCCAACACTTCTGTTGTCGCATTTCAACAGGGCTCGAGAAGTTAGCCACACATGATGTGCAAGATATCTCTGAGCTCTTTAGCCTGGGGGACAAATGCACCAGGGCTGCAAAAGGGTGTGCATGGCATTCACAGCCTACCCCAGAGGCAGGGAAGGCCGGCAAGCCCGATGTAGATGCCGCTGCTCAGAGCAGCGGCAAAAACAAAAAGAAGAAGGTCAATGTCCACAAGAAGTCGCTGGTTGGCGCTCCCACTGATGTTGTTGCTGCCGCTGCTACAGCAATCGGTGGGGGTCGTGGCCCATGTGGCGACAAGCGGCCGCAACAGCCCTCCGGTAGTGATGAGGGCGGTCCGTGGTGCCCGGTACACAACTCCAGGTGCCACAATGTGGAGGAGTGCCGGGAAATCAAGAAGCTTACAGAGCAGTTCCGTGAGCAATAAAACCAGCATCCATGCAGCGATGGCACACCCCCTCGGCAGTGGGAGGGCAAGCAACAAGTCATCCAGGAGGGTGACAAGGAGAAGGATGAGGAGATATCCTTCCAGGATGCCAAGAGGGCGCTTAAGGCTGTCTACGGCCACTCCGACTCTGACTCCAGTACCGACGAGCACCGCAAGCAGCTCCACATCATGTATGGTGGCTCTTGGGACATCACGTCCAGGCATGTCATCAGGATGCTGCACCGCGTGGTGGCAGCAGCTGCACCCGCACCGAGAGCGGCGCCCCACCACAAGTGGATGGAGACATCGATTGGGTTCGACACCTCTGACTACCCCAAGAAAATGGCGAGAGCCAGGCAGCTACTGCCGATCGTCTCCCTGACCATCGCCAACATCAGGTTGTACCATGTTCTGATTGATGGCAGGGCAGCCCTCAACCTCATTAGTTTGGCTGCTTTCCCAAAGCTACAGATTCCCATGTCCAGGCTCATTCCTTCACACCTATTTTTGGGAGTGGGCCTGGGCTCTATCATTCCGTATGGAGAGCGCCGTCTTTGATGTCTCAGAGGTCAACCTCCCCTTCAACGCCATCATTGGCAAGCCGGCCTTGTACCAGTTCATGGTCGTCACCCACTACGGGTACCTGGTCCTGAAAATGTCGTCGCCCAATGGTATCATCAAGATCTGTGGAGACCGCACCACCAGTGCTTTCACGCTAGAGAATCTCCAGATGCTGGCGGTGGCCCAAGAGGCTGCTGCTGGCTATGGCGAGTGGGACTAGGCACCATCGAGCTCAAACCGGCGCGTCTCTGTTGGTACCCTGTAGACCGGGTACCCCTATATACAAGTTTCAAGACAAGACAAGGAGCGGGGCGTGTGCCGGACCCTGCCTTCTAGCCAAGGTGGGCTCCGGCGTCACCATGTGTCCTGTGGCTCTGGATCCCGCCTCCCTGATATGGAGGGCTCTGGCGTCACCACATGTCTAGTGGTCTGGGACCCTGCCTCCCTGATAGGGAGGGCTCTGATGTCACCACGTATCTAGTGGCTCTGGATACTGCCTCCCTACCGGGAAGGCTCCGACGCTGCCACCGCATGCCCAGCGGTTCCCTGTGGGCCGTGGGCCTCAACCATAAAGAAAAGCCTAGCGGGCCTACCCACACAGCCAGGCTCACCTGTTCTGAAGACAAAGCGCAGTGTAGCAGGACAACAAGACAGGATGTTCCTCATGCCACTGAAGACATCATTTGCTTACTCTAAGCTATAAATCCCTAGCTGCTGTAATAGGGCACCAACCACCCCGGGACCACCTGTTGGGCCCCGGGTCTACATGTAACTGCCCAGCCCTATGATATGAAGGGATCGGACAGCCACTGATTTTAGACAACTCCTCTGAGACCGCTTCAAGCTCTTTTAGGCAAGTTCAACTCAAGGCTTGAACAACACCATACACAGCAATACAATAATCCTCTTCATGGACGTAGGGTATTACGTTCCGGTAGCCTGAACCACGTAAACCACCGTGTCCATCTTGCTTGAGCATCGAGCGCCATAGTCCCTCCATCAATGAACCTTTGCGGACTGCTCTTGTAGTACTTCCGGGGCAAGTGTCGGAAACCACTTCAACAGTCTCGTCTTCTACACCCCGCGTGCACCCTTCAAATAGCGAGGACATCCCCGTGAAGAGAAACTAGATTGGCGCGGATGCCACCCAGACCACCCGCATCACAGGGAATCTGGGTGACAAATAGGAACTCGCGCTGGTCACCTTCTTCCGGGATAATATTGACGTGTTTGCCTAGCAACCGTCACAAATGTCCAAGATCCCTAGGGAGGTGATTGAGCACTATCTGAAGATCTACCCCGACTCCAGCAACAGCTCCTTAGCCTTTTCCATTAGCTCCTGACCTTGAGCGTCAAGGAGACCGATGGCGACTTCTTCTTGCTTGAGCATGACCTCCATCTTGTTTAGTCACTCCCGCTTTGCCGTCGCCTGCTGCTTTTCAGAGGTGGTCCGCTCCTTGAAGAGGGAGCCCCACTCCTTGAGGCGATGTCGCTCCTCCTTAATGTCGGCCCACTCTCATTGCAGCACGTCATGCGCCTGGTGTAGCACAAAATGAGTCATGCTCATCGCCTCAGGAAGAGAGACGAGCCCTGGAGCTCAGAGACCGGGGTGCCCCATGATGATCTTGAGCTCATCACCATCGCCGTCGCAAGTCGTGGCAGCACCGCCACCAACAGAGGTCGCGTCTCCCATGGGAAGCACCTCTAGGACCATGGAGCCAGTAGTGGTGGTCGTGTCCACCTCAGGTGGTGTCTCGGGGGTCGCAGCTCCCTATTGCACCTATGAGGAGGACACCCCTACCACCGGCTCAGTCATAATCGGAACACCGCCAACAGCCACCGCACCTACTGCGTAGTCAGGCTCAGGAGCCGGGTCACCACCACCATGGGCCGCATCCGCCACCGGGTCCTCGGGACCACTGCCTCTGGTAGCACCACTACCTTTGGAGCCCTTGGATGCCAGCATCGTGTTTCGGTTCGTCACCTTACAGCATGCAAGCAGGGATCAGAAAGCCTATGCAAACAGCGGGAAGGAAAAAAGAGAAAATCTGCAAAAAATGTGTGGCATACCACCAAGCACAGTGGAAGAGCTTACGGGGGAGGGGGGGGGGCTACCCAACCCTGTTGTGGTGGCAGGCCTTGTACCCGCCACCATTGGATCCGGCATCACATCGGGAGCCCCCCTAGCATCCGTCTGCACTGCGCCGGGACCGCCGCCGCTGGAGTCGTCAGGTCCTACTGCTGCAGCGGCCTCAATAGCCCCTTCACCGCCACAGCGTCCTCAACCGCCCTTGCTGCTGCAGCCTCCTCGACCAGCTTCACTGCCACAGCCTCCTCAGCCGACGTCTTTGCCACGACCTCCTTAGCCGCCCTTGCTGCTGCAGCCTCCTCGGCCACCTTCGTCGCCATGGCCTCCTCTGCCGCGTTCGTCTCAGCAGCCTTCTTAGCCACCGCAGCTGCTGCTGCCTCCTTAGCCTTCACAGCGGACCCACTGGACATCATTTACACCGCTGCCCTTGGTTCTGGCCGTGCTGCAGTAGCCGTCTTGGGAGCCTGTTGCCTTGATAACGGGGGCCCGCCAGCTGCAAACCCATCGCTATGAATCAGCCTCTTCTTCCTCTACATAGGGACAATCTCCTCAGATGACACCTCGACATCTCTAGATGGTGACCGGGACTTCCCTTTGGAAGCGGACCCGGATGGCACTACTTTCTCTTTCCTCTTGCTGGGACCTGAGGTGGCGTCAGCACTCCTCCGGCTACCGGCCGCGTCCGTCCCGGGGATGTGCATGCCACGGGACTGATCGCCTGTCTGTCGCACTGTGATATCAATATTGTCCAGCATGGGCATCTCCTTCAGCAGCAGTGACCTCTCAGCCTGGTCCAAGAAATTGGCATGCACGACGCTTGGGGCTTGATGAAGTAGCAGAGGATGGGTCGATGCTCAGCTCTGACAACATCCCATTTAGTATTATCGGGCCCAGGTCTGACCCATGACCATGCTCCATTTGCGTGGCGTCATTCTCCCCGGTGTACATCCACACCGGGTGGGCACACAGTTGGAGAGGGGCGATGCGCTTCAACAAGAAATCGAACAACACCATCATCGGTGCCAAGCCGTTCTCTGCCAAAAACTGGATCCTCTTCAACACAGGACGGTAGGTTGGCTGTAAATTGGGAACCCTCTCATAGCCGCTGCGACTGGCCATCGGCATAGTGGTCAGCAACTCTATCCGGTCATGGACTTCTGCCTGTATAATTACCCAATCATCCCTCTAGTGGTCCCACTTGCCGGGGATGAGGGCGACGATGTACATAGCTGGACCCATGGTCCTGTGCTAGAAGTAGTAGCCGCTGATGGGAGATGACCTTTTTCCAGAAGAGCGCAGCATGTGGAAGAGCCGGAACAAGCGCACCAACAGCTGCACGCCCACGTACATCTCACAGAGGTGGACAAAGATCGCCGCCAGCATAATGGAGTGCGATGAAAGGTGATGGAGCTGAAGGTCATAGGTCTCCTATAGTGTGAAGAAGAAGAAGGAGAACGAGAGCACGAGCCCAGACATGGCGTAGGAGGAGAAGAAGATGAACTCACCGGACTACAAGCGTCTGAGCAGAACAGATCCACACCGTACCCTCCCATCGAACCTCGGTGACTACCATCCGAGCAACCACCTTAGCTTCCCGAGGTTGCTCTCCGATCGGAAGTGAGAGGTTGAGAGGATGGATGCCATTGCCACGAGCGGTGGATGGGATTTGGAAGGAGGCGGAGAGCTCAAGAGCGAAGGAAGAAAACTGAGAAGTTCGGGCGCAAGGAACCAGAATGCGGATCCTACAGCAGGAAGCTGTTAGTGCGGGAAGGGGAGGAACAGAGTGAGAAGCATGGGGGGTAGATGGATCTTACAGGGACTCGCCGGAAGGCCTCGTCGATCTCTTGGGCAGTGAGGCCCTTCTTGTCGAGGAAGGA
>VSTD030001922.1:0-12403 GCA_008808055.3 Sporobolus alterniflorus | reverse complement strand
AAATGAGCATCAACACCAATATGCTTAGTAAGCTCATGCTTTACCGGATCACGAGCAATACTGATAGCCCATGTACTTTTAGACAAAAGAGGAGTCGACATTGTTAGAAGATATTGTGCATGGTGCGGTGCACCACACAATGCGTTGTGTCATGTCTTGTGTCACACATTGGATTTTGTTGTAATAACATAGAAGTAGATAAGGCTTAGCCCTAAAGTCTCGGCATTAGTTTGTAAACCGTTGAGATGTTGTAACACATGAGTATAAGTGAAACCCGTCGACATCCTGTTGGGTGTGTGACTCCATCATATTTTACATGGTAATTAGAGCCTAGACACCATAGCCATGTAGAGTGTTTCGTCCGCTTCGTCGCCTTCTAGTCTTGGTCAGCCAATTTCTGAGAAACTCACATGTGACAACTTCATTCTTTAGAAGGCTCAAGTTGTTCCGATTGTCCGCGGTGCATAGCTCTTTGGTTACCTTGATGGTACTGTCATTGAGCCAGTGCGCACTGATGCAACTCACGGTGCATGGGTTGCCCAGGATCAACAGGTTCTGGGATTCATCAACGCGTCTCTCTCACGAGAGGTGCTTGGCCATGTGGCCACCTACACTACTTCTGTTGTGGTCTAGAAGGAGATCACCGACATGTTTGCTTCTCAATCTCGTGCTCGCATGATCCAGCTGTGGACTCATCTTGCCACGACGCTAAAGGTGAACAATCTGCAACAATGTACTATAACAAGATGATAGGTTTTACAGATGAGATGGCTGCAGCAGGGAAGCCATTGGAGGATGAGGACTTCATCTCATACGTCCTGACATGCCTTGACCAGGATTATAATTCATTTGTGGATAATGTGACTGGGAAAACAGAGATCTCCCTTGGTTCTCTGTTCTCTCAGTTTTTGGCAGCCGAGGCTAGACTTGAACTGCAGAGCACCTTGCAGTATCAATCCTCGGCTAACACTGTTGCACGAGGTCGTGGCAGCTTTCATGGTCGCGGTGGACAGCAAGGAGATGGTGGTCGCGGCGTCTTTGGTCATGGTTTTGGAGGGCGTAGCGAAGCTAGGTCCTCTTCAGAATCTAGACCCGTGTGTCAACTTTGCAAAAAGGTTGGTCACATGATCCTTCAGTGCTAGAAGAGATTTGACCGCAACTTTACTGGTGAAGATAAATCTGTGAACAATGCGGAGCATAATGGCTACAACGTTGATACAGCCTGGTATTCTGATACCGGGGCAACGAATCATATCACCAGTGAGTTAGATAAACTTGCGAGAGAAGTATAATGGCCAGGAACAAATTCATGCAGCCAACGGTGGAGGTATGCGTATTACTCTCATTGGCAATTCTACACTTTACACTACTCGTGTTCTATCCTTGAAAACTGTCTTGCATGTTCCTAGCTCTCACAAAAATCTTATTTCCATTCACCCTTTCACTCGTGATAACCATGCCTTTGTTGAGTATCACCCTTACTTCTTTTTGGTTAAGGATCCGACCACGAGGAAGGTGCTTCTGCGCGGCAAATGTAGGGGAGGTCTCTACCCCTTTCACTCATTGGAATAGTTGTCGCCAAGGTGTGTGTTGAGCACTGTCAAGCCGTCATTGTGGCATTGGCATGAGCGTCTTGGGCATCCCTCCATGATTATAGTCCAAAGAGTCTTAGATGACAATAAAATCGCCTTCTCTCGTGAGGCTAGTTTGGAGGAAGTTTGTGATGCTTATCAATGTGGCAAAAGTCATCAGTGCCTTTCCGTGAATCCTTTAGTGTGTCAAAAGCTCCTCTTGAGTTAGTTTTCTCAGATGTGTGGGGGTCGGCTCCTAGTTCGATCAGCAAGAATAAGTACTATGTGAGTTTTATTGATGATTATTCCAAGTTTAGATGAATCTTCCTTTTGAAAAATAAATCCAATGTGTTTGCCAAGTTTCATGAGTTTCAACAGTAGGTTGAAAGGCTATTGAATAGAAAGATCATCACCATCGAAATGGATTGGGGAGGGGAATACCAAAAATTAAATTCCTTCTTCAATCACATTGGCATAACTCATCTAGTCTCTTGTCCTCACACACACCAACAAAACAGTGCAACTGAGTGGAAACACCGTCACATTGTGAAGGTCGGTCTCTCTCTTCTGTCATGAGCTAGTATGCCTTAAATTTTTTGGGATGAAGCCTATCTTACAAATACATTTCTCATAAACCGCATACCCTCTCGAGTCATTGGATATGATACACCTATGCATCTCTTGTTTGGTCATAATCCTGATTACAATCTTCTTCGCACTTTTGGCTGTGCATGCTGGCCAAACTTGCCTCCATATAACACCCACAAGCTTGCCTTTCTCTCCACATGGTGTGTATTCTTGGGGTATAGCAATCAACACAAAGGGTATAAGTGCCTTGAACCCTCTTCGGGTCATGCTTATATATCTTGTGACGTTATCTTCGATGAAACCATTTTTCCATTATCCACATTACACCCAAATGTAGGAGCTCATCTCAAGGCCGAAATTCTCCTCCTTCATCTCACGTTGCACAACTTTCATGGAGGTGAATGTGTAGAAGAACCTAATGTGACAAATGTCGTTGACACCACGGTTTAGTCATTTGCAGATACAGGGGCCTCAGGCGCAGAGGATGGTGTGACCGGTGGGGGAATTCCAGGTCCTGGTCAGCTCGTGCACCCACATATGATATCAATCGCCAACAACCAGATGCAACCACCACAAAAAATCCGGGCACAGAAATTGGAGGTGATCGCCTATCCAGAGAAGCTGGTTCGGATCACGAGTGGATCTCGGTCGCCTCGGACCGTGAGCATATCTCAGTGGAGTTCATGACGCGCGCGCCTGGGGCTACCGCGTCACCCCACCTGATGGGATCTTATGTGGCTACGTAGGATCATGGTGTGTCGATGCTATCAACAAGTGAAGCTGCCCAGTCTTCGGCGGTGTCTGTTCCATCTGGTCATGTTTCCTCCACTTCAGATGACACACGCCTGAGGACTCGACTACAGAACAACATCAAGAAGCCAAAGGTATACACCGATGGCACGCTTCCATATGCATGTTTAACCCAATCTGGTGAACCAAAAAGTGGGGCAGAAGCAATGGAACATGATGAGTGGCGTGGAGCCATGAATGAAGAATATGATGCATTGCAAAAGAATAAGACGTGGCACCTCATGCAACTAGGCCGTGCCAGTAACGTCATTGATTGCAAATGGGTGTACAAGTTAAAGAAAAAGCAATATGGATTCGTGGATAGGTACAAGGCACATCTAGTAGCGAAGGGCTTCAAACAACGATATGGTATCGACTACAGTGACACTTTTAGTCCTGTTGTGAAGGCTGCCAAGATTCGGTTGGTGTTATCCTTGGCAGTGTCAAGAGGATGGTGCTTGAGGCAGCTTGACGTCCAAAATGCATTATTGCATGGGACACTTGAAGAGGAAGTATACATGAGGCAGCCCCCCTCCGGGTATGTAGATCAGGCCAGACCAAGATATGTGTGCAAGTTGGACAAGACGCTCTATGGTCTCAAGCAGTCACCTAGGGCTTGGTACTCAAGGTTTAGTACTAAGTTAAAACAACTTGGTTTTCTGTATTCCAAGGCAAACACATCACTATTCATATATGACAAGCTTGGGGTAACAATGTTCTTGCTAGTGTATGTGGACGACATCATCATGACTAGCTCAAACTCATTAGCAGTTGATGCGCTACTCAAGGATTGCGATCGGATTTTGCACTCAAAGACCTTGGAAACTTACACAATTTTCTAGGAATTCAAGTGATGAAGAAGAACGGTGGCCTTGTTCTTTCCCAGGAAAAGTATGCCTCTGATCTACTTGAGAAGGTGGGTATGCGCAACTGTAAACCAGTTGCAACCCCGTTATCTACTTCAGAAAAACTGTCCATTGAAGAGGGGACTTGGCTTGGCGAAGAAGACAACACAAGGTACCGGAGTGTGGTTGGGGCATTGCAATATCTTACCTTGACATGCCCTGATCTGTCTCTGGGTGAATAAATGACAATTCCTTCATGCTCCCACCATGGTACATTGGATGGCAGTGAAGCGCATACTATGATATGTGCATGGGACTTTAAAGTTTGGCATCACGATTAATCTCGACAAGTCCACGTTTCACTCTGGGCGTTCAGGATTACCCAAAATTTTGGTTCAGGTAATTCGGGTTTTCAAAAAAGCTACCCAAAATTACACCCAAATTTTCTAATACTCGACATTTTAGGTACCTGAACACTCGGGTTTGAGTATCAGGTAACCCGTTTTACCCGATTTAATGCTACAAACAGTGAAAAAAGAAGTAAACCAAGGTCAAACGGAACAAAATAGAGCACTCATAATGTATGTCATTATTTGTGACTCAAGGAGAACATCCATACTTAATGAACAATCATCACGAGATTGAAACTTATGCCTTGCGATATTTGAGAGGAACACCTAATCAACATTTATTTGAGTAATTTGGATAGTTTGGGTAATTTGGGTACCATTAGTTGTTACCCAAAAATACCTAAAATGTGTTCGACTTTTGAAATTTGCTACCCGAAATGTAGTTCGGGAGTCCGGTTTTTGGGATATTCAGGTTCAGTTTTTATGCTCAGAGCGATCCACGTTGGTTAGTGCCTTTTCCGATGCAGACTGGGCTGGTTGTGTTGATGGTAGAAGATCAACATGAGGCTTTTCAATCTATTTTGGTCGCAACTTGGTGTCATAGAGTGCTCGGAAGCAAGCCACCATGTCTAGATCGAGCACAGAGGCAGAGTACAAGTCATTGGCCAATGCCACAACAGAAATCATATGGATCAAGGCCTTGCTTCATGAGCTTGGAGTATCACAGTTGAGACCAGCCTGTCTTTGGTGTGATAATCTTGGTGCCACCTATCTTACAATTAATTCTATGTTTCATGCGAGGACTAACAGGTGGAGGTGGATTATCATTTTGTTTGTGAAAGAGGCCAACAAATTCTTGGAAATTAGGTTTATTTCCATGACAGATCAGATTGCTGATGGATTCATGAAGTCCTTGACGCTTCAGAAGTTGTAGCAGTTTCGATACAATCTCAAGCTAGATCGGTTGTGATTTAGGGAGGCTGTTAGAAGATATTGTGCATGGTGTGGTGCACCACACCATGCGCTGTGTCATGTCTTGTGTCACGCGGTGGAGTTTGTTGTAACAACATAGAAGTAGATAAGGCTTAGCCCTTAAATCTCAGCATTAGTTTGTAAACTGTTGAGATGTTGTAACACATGAGTATAAATGAAACTCGTCGACATCTTGTTCATTGTGCGACTCCATCATATTTTACAGGCATAGAAATGGAAACATCAAAGTTCTCAAGCAATCACCATAGACAAGTAACCTCCACTGTCACAAGAGCCATAGCACGCAACTCAGCCTTTGCACTTGAACCAGAAACTGCTACCTGATTCTTAGTCTTCCAAGCAATGAGGGAACTACCAAGAAAAACACAATAGGCAGAAAGGGAACGACGGTGAGAGGGATCACTGCCCAGGTAGCATCATAATATGCCTGGAGCTGTAAAGAGCTAGAGCGTGGAAAGAACAAGTGATGAGAGATAGTCCCACGAAGATAACGTAGAACATGAAGAAGGTGACTATAGTGGATCTGAGTGGGAGTAGAAACAAACTGACTCAAAATATGTACAGAGTATGAAATGCCAGGTCTAGTAACACCAAGGTAAACAAGACTCCCTACAATATGACAATAACGAGTAGGATCCTCAAGAGGCTCACCATCAGTGGATGCAAGGTGAACATTGAGCTCCATGGGAGTCTCAGCAGTCCGGTGATCAGTAAGAGAAGCTTAATCGAGAGGATCTTGAATATACTTCTCTTGAGACAAAAAGAACCCCTCAGGCGTGGCGGAGATCTCAATCCCAAGGAAGTATCTTAGAGGACCAAGATCAGACATAAGAAACTGATAACTAAGACAAGCCTTAACAAAAGCAATGTACTCAGGGTCATCATCAGTGATGATCATACCATCCACGTAAAGAAGGAGAAGGCCATAAAGGGAGCGACGAAGGTGACAAACCATGCCCTCAGGGACAGAATACCCAGGTGGTGAATGTATGTAAACATCCTCATGTAGCTCACCATTAAGAAAAACATTCTTCACATCAAGCTAAGAGATGGACCATTTCTGAACAGAAGACACGATAAGAAGAGTGCAAATAGTGGTCATATGAACAACATGAGCAAAAGTCTCATCATAATCACGACCTTGCTCCTGCTAAAAATCATGAGCAACAAGGTGAGCCTTATAGCACTCAAGAGAACTATCAGAGTAAGTCTTAACCTTATAGACCCACTTACAAGTGATAGGACGAATACATGGGGGACATGGCACAAGATCCCATGTGTCAGTCTGCTCAAGAGCAGCAATCTCCTCAGCCATCGCATGCTGTCATTTCGAATGAAGAATAACATCACGATAAGAAGCTTGCTTAGAAAGAGCAATGACTATGAAAGCCGAAAGAGAGTAACAGTTAGGTGGCCTATGAAGGCGGTGACTACCTCTAACAAGCTGCTCCGGAGAGAAATCAATAAGAGAGGAGGGCTCAATAGGAGGAGAAGATGGCACATCCCCAATGAAAGAAGAAGATGTCACATCAGAAGAGAGCTGATCTGAGGAAGTTAGAGTATCTGACAAACGTGCTCCACGACGGTTGTAGAATTGTGTTACTGGAGGCTTCATCGTGTAGTCTGGAATCACAGGAGGGGACTCAGAGAAAGACACAAAGGACAGTAAAGTTGAGCGAGGAATAGGCAGAGAAGTAGGAGGAGCATTAAGGAAAAGTAGGAAAGACAAATGGTCAACCAAAGATGCAGGAGAAGCATCAGTGGTGGGACATGAATAGAAAGGGTGGAACTCATCAAAGACAACATCCCATGACGTCTGCATGCTACGAGCGACTGGATCCCAACAACAACAACCCTTATGCTCAGCCTAAGAAAACACAGTCAACGGACTGTGTGGTCTAAGAAAACACACTAATGGACTGTGCGGTCAACTTAGTGTGCTCACGAGGTGCAAGAAGCACATAACACACACAACCAAAAAAAACGAAGGCTAGAGTAATCAGGCATCTTGCCACAAAGATGCTCGAAAGGAATACCACCCTGAAGGGCCAAAGAGGGTTGAATGTTAATCAAATAAGTAGCAGTAGAAACAACCTCGATCAAAAAATGAGGTGAAACAGAGGAGGCAATTATAAGAGCACGAGCAGTCTCAATTATATGACGATGCTTGCGCTCAGCAACCCCATTCTAAGGATGAGCACCAGGACAAGAAAACTGAGCAAGAGTACCCAATCGACAATCCTAATAATGATCTATAGACTCTCAACCCAAAATAGACCCTAGAAGACCTCGATGAAGTAATGCTGATAATCAAGAACCACAAAGATGACACAAATGATGATGCCACCGAGAAAACGACGACATGGACAAAGCAACGATGATAGGACTAGCAAGACTGGTGGGCGCAGTAGAATGAAGATGAAGCCAGTCAAGCTCCCAAAGATGCCGTGAGTCACGGCGCCGGGTGCCAGTACCAACAAGATGACTCATGCGACGATCATGAATATAGCAAAAATCAGGGTCAAGAATGACACGACAGTCATGGTCAGTAATCTGCAAGCAGACATAAGCTGCATGGTCAAATCGGGAGCAAGAGAAACAACAGGGACATCAAAAGAGTCAGAACAAAGAGTGCCCTATCCAGCAACAGAAAGTGGCGAGCCATCAACAGTCTGAACAATCAGATGACAATAGGAAGGATGCATAGAGGAAAGATGGGCAGAATGAGAAGTCATATGGAAAGAAGCACCAGAATCAATATACCATGGACAAGTACCTGGAGAAGGAGTTGAAGGTGGCCCCGAAGTGGAAGACTAAGAAGTAGTAGCAGAAACTGTAAATGCAGAGGACTCAGTCATGGAGCCAATAGCTCCTGCCGACGTAGAAGCTGCAATGGTAATGAAGCAGCATGGGAATCTCCTATGTGTCTGAACTAGCAGAACTCATCTCAGATCCTTCAAAACTAGTACCACCAGTACCCTGTGAAGAACAACGAGCCTGAGCTTTCCTCTTCTTGTAGCAGAATGCCTCCACATGTCCATCTCGACCACAGTGATCACAGTGAAGACCAACACTCTCACTACGAGCAGCAAGAGGAGCAATCGGAGGAGAGGCCAGTGGCACAGGAGCAGCAGGATGAGCAGATGAAGAGCGACCAGCTGAAGAGTGACCAGCCAAAATAGTAGAAGACTGCAAAAGACCAGCATCATGAAGATGAGTCTCCTCATTACGAACCTCAGCAAGAGCGTACATCAAGGAGACATAGGGGCGATGAGCAAGAAGCTGGGTACGAAGAGACTCAAACTCATCACAAAGTCGAGTCAGAAAGTCGTAAGTCCGACAAAGCTCAAGTGTAGCCGTTTGATCTCTGTAGGACTGACAAGTGGTAGGGGACAACTGAGGGCCAAGAGTGTCAAGCTAACACCAAACAACAGAAAGCTGATCAAAGAAGTTATTAACTATAGTGTCACCCTGTTAAAGAAGCTGCTCCTAATGAATAGCAGCAAGATAGATAGACTATCTACTAGACTCATATTTCTGACAAAGAAAAGACCACATCTGATAAGTCCGCTCAAACTCCACAATATCAGTAGCAAAACGATCCTCCATACTAGCTGCCAGAACCGAGCCAGCTCGAGCATCCTCATCAAGCCAAGTCATGTATGCGTGAAACTTTGACTCATAAGAAGCCAGACGATCCTCATAATCAGCAAGAAGTCTCTCCTTCTCAGCAACCATAGTCTTCTCTGTAATCATAGGCTCAGTAGGAGCTAAGGGACGAGGCGGGCATGGAAGCTCGCCTGAGAGAAAATCCCAAAGTCAAAGATCATGCATGTGCAGACGCATGCGATGGACCCAGTCACGATAGTTGGTGCTATCAAAAAACACCGGACATCGTAAGACTGAGATAGAGTCTGAAGAAGTTAAAAAAGAACCCATTACGACGGTGAGAGCGCAAGAGCAGCAGCGGCGAGCGACGATGAAAGCGTAGAGAAAACCAGCGGCGACGCAAGCAGAAGCAGATTTTTTTAGAACCCTACTATTAGCTCCTGCCGGTGTGTAAGCAACTAAGATGAGTCGCAATGGAAAATGGCAACAGCAGTAGTCTCTTTTTTTACTCAGAGGAACAAGGCAGCAGGAAGAAACAAGCTACTGGAGCCTAAGAGACAAGTTGCCGGAGCCGACTAGCGAGACGGTGAGCCAGAGCCGACTAGCCGAGGCTATGAGCCGGAGCCACTAGCTGTTGAGCTGGAATTGACCGAAACAGATCGAGCCGACAAAAAAAAAACAAATCGAGCCATGCAGGCTGTAGAGACTTCGTCGAGCTCCACATACGATCCTGACTGCATGTGCTGGCAGCGGATGGCGACAGACGATCCCGACGCTAGTCCGCCTTGATGAAAACCGGCAATAGATGATCTCGGCAGAGCCGCCTCGATGAAACCGGTGGCAGGTGTTGGCGCTAGTCGAAGCAGAGGCCGTCGCCGATGAATCCAGCTCAGGAACAGAAGTCCCAATGACGAAGAAGCGATGAAGAATCCCGGTGTCCCAGCGACGAAGAAGACAACACCGGCGATGCGACGAGAGGAAGAAGACAGCAGCCCCCAACAATCCGTCGATCAATCATGAGGAAGATTGATCGAAGAAAAGGGTTGCAAGCACTATGCGTAGATTGATTAGGGGAGACGAGTAGAAAATCTAACCCTAAGTTTTGATTTTGTATATCCTGTTATAAATAAAACTTGTATTTATTTGAGGGTCGAGGACTCAAATATATACATGTATAAGAGAGAATATATAAAGAACCTATTAGAAAAATATAATAATAGAAAAGATGTTAATACATATCTAATATTGATGAGATCTATCATAATCCAATTTGAGGAACGTGTCAAATCGAAAACAAAATATGTAAATAAGTAGCATATCAGTAATGACCTCAGGGGAATAAGCATGTATAACGGCGAAGCTTCCCGCACTACAAGCCCGGGCACAAAAAGAAGGGTGATTGCTAAACCTTCTTCCAAATGTATAGCTAGTGGTGCAAGAAAAGCACAGCATAACAAAATCAGGCCTCCCATGGAAACTTTCCGACCAATCCTGTCAACTAGTAGACCCGCCAAAAGAAGACAGGGAAACTCTGTCATCAAATAACACAATGTTCAAGGTACACCGTCAGAAGTTCTACAAGTTTTCCTTTAAGTTAATAAAATTACCATTAAAATAAGTTAGTAAAATATATAAAAAATTGCAGTTGTTAATGGTGCTACAGTTCCTTTTGGCCCCATCTTCTACTTGCAGAACACTATAAAATTCTGAAGTTTTACAAAATCATGCTACCAAACCAGTAAAAAAATTGGAATTCAAATGCATAAAAGCAAGAATAGTGAGGATTTACACATCGATTGAAAGACTGGAATTAATTTTGAAGTCTCTCCTGTAACTCTTTAACTTCATCTTATTAGAAGACTTTGCAAGAAAAAAAATATGTATTATATAAAAAACAACAGTTTGGTCTAGGCAATGCTAAATCAGAATTTATTGATGAGCAGCATAAGTAGAAAACCAAAGGAAACACAGAGTAAAGATCAAATTTGTCCAGAACACAATCTACCTGCAAAATTGGTCACCAACACATTTATGTAAAGATGGAAATCCTTTGTTTTCTTCAGATGTGCCCCAACTGATGCACAGCTTCTGCTGCTATTGTTAAGTTCAGAAGTTAGCACTACCATTCCATAATAAGCAAAATTGCCAGCAGTGTATACGAACAAAAGAAGAAGGGTTGACATGATCAGGCCACGTGACCAAATAGCACGGTATTCATTGAAGCCATTGGACTTGGAACTCGTTTCCATGTCAAGTCCTTGATTATCTTCAGGCATAAGTGTAAGGAAAGTGATCTCTGGATCGTCCGCGCCCTGATCGGGGGCGTCTGTCGTGTATGGCAGTGGATCCCCTCTCGCGCAGTGCCACAATAAAAGGGGGGCAAACCGGGGCACGGGAACCAACGTTCACCGTGCCCACAGTACCCTCACAAACCCTAACGACTAAGACCGATCAAAGAGGCGCTGAAGCGAGAGGATTGACCCACCTCGCCTCCGACATCCGACCGCCGACCAACGATCCTCGACTCCGACCGTCACCGACGCCATGTCTTCATCCTCTTTGGCTCAAGGTATACCCACGTAATCCCTAGGCTCTAGTGTAGTTTTTAGTCCGAGTCCCTCCGTGTAAAACTAGATTAGGGTTCTAGTGTTCGGTCTAAGGTTCTAGGGTTTCGGTTGTGGTTCGGTCAATCTATCACTAAAGACGTTTACCCGCCGGATCTAACACCTAGAAGAATACTACCCGACAATGGTATCAGAGCCAGGCTAGGCCACAGATCTGGGGCTGGGGAAGAAGAAGAACAGAGGGATGAGTAGGGATTAGGACTTACTCAGACTCCTCGCAGTCACCGTCGGCCGCAGATCCACGGATTGTGGATCTGTGGGCTGCGCGGGTAGAACCCGACCACCGCGAGTTGGCGTGTGGTCGGGCCCAAGATCTCGTCGGCGCACCTCTCCTGGATCTGCGTCGGCGACGAGATCTTGATGGAGCCATTGCTCGCCGCCTCGTCAGGGCGAGCGAACGCAAAGAAGCGTCGCTGAGGCCACTCGATGGTGGTGCGTTCACCCAACGGTGAGTACGCACACCGATGAGGGGCTCAAGGTGGCGCCTCGGGCACGCTCTCTCCGGCGCCGCTCGTCGGTCGCTCGGAGTCGCCCGCTGCGACGCGCGAGAGGGAGCAGAGGAGAGAAATGAGGCTAGGGTTTGCGTGAGGGCGCCGAAGCCAGTTTTGTTCGGCCGGGAACATCGCGCAGCCGTCGGATTGAGATGGATGGCTTACAATCACAGGACCGAGATTCAGCCCAGGCGGGAAGAGACTTTCCCGACCCAGGCCCAGGTTGCGGCCTGGAGCGTGGGACGCGCTGAGCGCGAGCGGGCCAGTGGGCTGATTTTCGTCTGGGGCGGCATGACGGCCTGGCATGGGGAGCGGGGTCTGAGGAAGAGCGGGCCGCGGGCCGTTTTCGGCTTCGGGCCGCTTGGCAGCCTAGCGCGCGGAGAGGTTTCTGCGCGAGCGGGCCGTGGGCCGATTTCATTTTTGGGCCGAATTTCATAGTGAACAGTAACTTTCGCAATTTATTTTCTGTTCAGAAATTGTTTAAATTTAAATTTAATTCTTTGATTAAATTTGAACCAACAAGATAATTTAATTGGGGAATTA